>ML384902.1:0-49258 GCA_005239525.1 Nicotiana knightiana
GCTGGCGTTTCAGCCCTAATGCCTGGCTAACGCCAGGGTAGGGCTAGCATTTCAGCCCTAACGCCCGGCTAACGCCAGGCAGGGCCAAGTTGTTTGGTTTTGTCATCCGGCTATCGCCCGGGTGTCTCCTTTTTACGTAGGTTCCGACGTAGTTGCATCCTTTTAGCTCCATTCCATCTCCACTTCACCCATACATGAAATAAANTCGCCCGGGTGTCTCCTTTTACGTATGTTCCGACGTAGTTGCATCCTTTTAGCTCCATTTCATCTCCACTTCACCCATACATGAAATAAAATCCACTAAACAGTTAACAAGTATATTTTATGCATGGTATATCATATGATTCAACTATGCAATTTAGTCTTGCATCATACGCGTGACATGATTCTTGACACGTCGAATTAAACGAGTATGCGTACGCGTGACTCGTATTGAGTTAATTATTTAAATAATCGAATAATAAGAAAGGTTAAAAATACAAATATATCCTAAAAGTGAGTAATTAAACAATTTAAGCCAAGTTTAATCATCAAGCGACCGTGCTAGAACTACGGAATTCGGGAGTGCCTAACACCTTCTCCCGGGTTAACAGAATTCCTTACCCGGATTTCTGGTTCGCAGACAATTTAAACAGAGTCAAAATTCCTCAATTTGGGATTTAAACCGGTGACTTGGGACACCAAATAAACTATTCCAAGTGGCGACTCTAATAAAAAAAATAAAATATTCCCATTTCGAATAATGTCACTTTAAGTGGAAAAACTCCCATACCCCTTTGGGGCGTATGAAAAGGGAGGTGTGACAATTTTTAGGATCGCTTTCTAATATATAGTGACTTTAGGAGTGAATGCTTTTATATTTGTTGAATGATTTTAATATATTTCACTTATATTAAAAGAATTAAGTACTTTAAATTTTATTTTCATATTTTACTTTAAGAAAATGAAAAAATTAATTATTGCACATAATAAAAAAAAATTGAGATTATTTATTTACTTATAACATTAACTATTAAGTAAATCTATTCATGTCCTTATTCGTAATCTGATACTTAAAAGCACTTTCTGAAAAGCTTGGCCAAACACAAATTATTGCTCAAAAATATTTTTCGAGTTATTTGCCAAACACAAACTGTTTATCAACGAAAGTACTTTTTTCAAAAACACTTTTGAAAAAAGTACTTCTCAAAATAAGCTGATTTCTCCAGCTTGGCCAAACAGGCTATTAGTCACTTAAACTCCCTTAAATTGAATAATTTCTTTGGGAGTTGCTCTATCTTGCTTGCAATTTATCATCTCAAGTTGTGCAAGTAGAACGAAGTGTTGGGAATAAATTCCCACAGAAATAATATTCACTGTAATAAAAGTGAAACAATAATGTAGCACCGAGATACGGTAATTAACAAGAATAAAAGAGTCACAATGACACCAACCTTTTTACGTGGAAACCTGTCACACCCTATATTTTCGTACGTAAAAGTGCGTCGTAAGCAAACTAATGTAGGACAAAAAATGAGATCAAATTTGAAAGTATATAAAGTAAGTTAATCATGTTACCTTGGAGGTTACAAATATTGAAGATCATGAACAACAAGTACAAAGAGGGTCGGAAAATTTAGAAACTAATGGAATTGAAGAAAATAATATTTCGTCGAAAGTCGGCAAGTTGGGAATATTATAACATGTACTTTTGGGGTGAGACTAGGGTACTTAACATGATAAGAAAATTATGTTATGATTTATGTTAGTCGTATGATAGTCGTGTGTTATGTTTTGAAGTCAAGCAAGTTGTGGAACAAAAGTCGATGAAAGTCATCACAAGTTACGTTGATAAGTTTTAAAGAAATTTGGGACAAATGTAACTATGATTTTCTCCCAATATACTTAGAGTTACGGGGTGTTCAACCTATCAAATTGAAGATCTATGAATCTATTTTGTAACGCATTAAATCATTTGTCAATAAGACATCAGAGTAGAGAGACATATGCATTTTTGCAAGACTACGCACGCTGCTAGGTGACAAGTAGGTGTGTCACCCACTTGCTTAAATGAGAGTCCGAAAATGGGCCAGTACACGACCCGGCCGGTCGTTTCGAGAGTTGTAATGCAGTTCTCCCATTTTATGATCATTTTTTGTTTTACTATTGTTTTATGACTTACAGGGGTAGTTGGTTCGGGTCCGGAAGGATTTCGGAATGAATTGAGACACTTAATCTCATAATGGAAAGCTTAACTTGGAAAAGTTGACCGAATATTGAATTATGTGCAAACGACCCCGGATTTGAATTTTTATGGTCCCGCTAGCTCCATTGGGTAATTTTGGACTTAGGAGTATGTCCGGATTATGATTTGGAGGTCCGTAGTGGAATTAGGCTTGAAATGGCGAAAATTAGATTTTTGGGAAATTTGACCGGGAGTGGATTTTTTGATATCGGGGTCGGATTCCGATTCTGAAAGTTGGAGTAGGTCTGTGGTGTCATTTCTGACTTGTGTGAAAAATTTGGGGACAATCGGACATGATTTGATAGGTTTCGGCATCAGTTGTAGAAATTGGAAGTTCCAAAGTTCATTAGGCTCGAATCTATGTGCGATTTGTGTTTTTGATGTTGTTTGAGGTGATTTGAGGGTTCGACTAAGCTCCTATGATGTTATGAGACTTGATGGTATGCTTGATTGAGGTCCCGAGGGCCTCGGGTGAGTTTTGGGTGGTTAACGGACCAAGAAGTGAAGTTGGGAGACTGCTGAAGTTGAGTTTGATGGTTTTTGGGTGGATCTGGTTTCCTCTTACGTGTTCGTGAGAATGGTCTGGTGTTCGTGAAGTGTAATTTGAGGATGAGGAAGGAGAGCACGCGTTCGGGAATGTCTGGGAGGAGAGTACATTGCGAACTTGAGATGGTGAGCGCGTTCGCGAAGAAGACAAGAGACAACTGGGGACCTCATGCATTTGTTCTATGCGTTCCCGGAGGTGAGGTCGCGTTCGCGATGTGAGGAGTCAGTAAAGGTTGCGTTCGCGAGTGGTCTATCGCGTTCACGAAGAAGGGATTATTGGTTAGGGGCAATTGTGCTTCGCGAATACGAGGGTGCTTCTACTTTCGCGAAGGAGGCGCACCTGGGCAGAATTAAAAGATTCAAACCGAGGGTTTTGAGTTCATAACACAAAATTGAATTGGGAGCTCGGTAGAAGGAGATTTTTGGAGAGATTCTTGCGTGGGTGTTTGGGGCAAGTGATTCCTATCTAATTTTGGTCAATTTTCATGATTATGCCTTTTATTCCATAATTTAATTTGTGATTTATGGTGAAAAATTAGGAAAAATCTCTATAAGTTCTTAGGCTAGATTTTTTAGGTTTTGAATGAGATTTTGACATCGGATTTGAGTAAATTCATTATGGTTAGACTCGTGGTTGAATGGGCTTTCGGGTTTTGTGATTTTTGTTGGATTTTGAGACATGGGCCCGGGGCCCGATTTTGAGCCGATTTCGGATTTTTGATTAAAACTTCGTATTTTCTTATGGAATTGATTCCTTAGCCCGTGTTGATTGTATTGTATTGTTTATGGCTAGATTAGAGACGTTCGGAGGCGAATTTGGGAGGATAAGGCGTATTGGGGTAAGGATTTTGCTCGGATTGAGGTAAGTAACAGTTCTAAATTTGGGTCTAATGGTATGAAACCCCGGATTTTACGTTATGTGATTGGTTTGGAGGTGACACATATGATAGGTGATGGGTGTGTGGGCGTGCACCATAGGAATTGGGACGTGGTCCATTTCATGGAAATTGTGAAGTTGAATAACTTGTTGCTAGCTATATATTCTCCATGTGTTATAGAAATTTAGCTGCAATTCATGTTAGAAATCATGTTTCGGTTATATGTTGATATTGTTGGAGCCCACAGAGGCCACGTACTTGTTAAATTACCTGTAATTTGTTGTTTGCACTCAGTCTTAGATTCTTCTTGGATATGATATCTCAGTCTCTATTATTCTTTGTTGATACATCATGTTATTGTTGTTTGGGCTGATTTTCATGACTTTTGAGGGCCCGAGAGACTGAAGAGGTTGGTGACTGAGTTACGGCCTGAGTGCCGAGATGTGAGCGATATGTATTTATGTGGATCGGTTTTCATGCCGCAATGAGCCTCAAGGCTGTATATATGTGGATCAGGTTGCACACCGCAATGAGCCTCAGGGCTGTATTTATGTGGATCGGGTTGTACGCCGCAACGAGCCTTAGAGTGGTATATGTATGGATCGGGTTGCACGCCGCAACGAGCCTTATAGCATTTTATATTGATGGGATCGGGCTGCACGCCGCAGCAATATAGCGCTTGGGCTGAAGGAGACCCTCCAGAATTTGTACACCCCCAGTGAGTGCAGGTACCTATTGAGTACGAGTGTTGAGTGTCGAGTGCTGAGTTACTAAGAAAGATTTAGTGGGTACTGCTTTGAGATGCTCTTGATGTATTTATTGTTGTACTTAGCTATCATATATCACTGTTTGGAAGTTTTCTAAAAGATGTTATATTCTGTTTTATTCAAATTTGATACGAGATAGTTGCTTTGGCCTAAATTTTCGAAATTGGAAGCATGCCTATTTTTCTTATGTTGAAAATTTCTGAAATTTGAACTATAACTGTGTAGCTTGTAACTATCTTTCAGTTCTTTATTTAGTATTTTTACTAACTGAGTTAGTTGTACTCACGCTACACCCTACACTTCGTGTGCAGATCCAGGTGTTCTCGGTCACAGTAGGTGTTAAGACCTTGTGCAGCTGATCTTTGGAGACTTTGAGGTAGTTGTTCGGCGTTCGTAGGCCTTGTTTTCTCCTTCTCTATCTATTTTTTTCATTGTTTCTAGTTTCAGACTATGTTGGACAGTGTATTCCAGACTTGTGACACCTAGATACTTATGTACATTCGATTTGGGAGTTTTCCGCAATTGTATTTGGATATTTTATCTTGTTTATGAGAAATTGATATTTAAACTGCATTAAGAATCCATTTTGTAAAAGTGTTGGAGTTATTCATAAATGTTGGGTCGCCTAGTACCACGATAGGCGCCATCACGACAGGTTATGATTTTGGGTTGTGACAGGTCGTCCAAAGAGACCTTTTAAAGTCCTATCTCCTTCATATAATACACTGATAATAGGGTACAATAAATAGACTTAAACCCCTGCAAACCTCCTCCCAAAAATTACACACAACCCCTAATTGAATTTCTCTCATTTTCAAGCTCTAGTTGGAGGTAAAACCTAGAGTTTGAAGGACCAATATAGGAGTTGATTACCTTTTTTCGAATCTAAATCGTGTTGTAGTACTGGGTTATAGGAAATTTAAGTTAAACTTACATGTTGGTGTTTTCATACACAGATGATGGTGACTAGGAAGACTACGACTAGCCAGAAGAGAGATACAGCAACAGGTGAAGGGACCAGCAGGGTACCCTCAGTAGATGGGGCCCAGTTTGAGGCCTAGGGCGAGACCCTTAATCATCCATTACAGGCTCCTCCACCACCTTAGGAGATTCCTAGGGATACGGCACATCCATTTACCTCTCCACTTCTGTAAGATCGGGACTTGAGGAGTGCGGTGCATTTGCTGACATAGTTGGTAGCTACCAGAAACAGGCTAGGGCATCAACTAGTGCAGGATATTCTGAGGGGTCTGGGAGTTCAAGGGTCCGAGATTTTATTTCTTTGAGTCCCCTAGAGTTCATGAGGACATATCAGAGGGAGGACCTGCAGGATTTCATAGATCAGCTTCACAGGATCTTTCGGGTTATGCATGGCACGGGGAAAGAGGCAATTGAGCTAGTAGCTTTTCGACTCCAAAATATATCTATCCTTTGGTACAAGGGATGGGAGGGATCCAGGGGACCTGATGCACCTCCAGCTGTTTGGGAGAATTTTTCAGACCCCTTACTTGACTAGTACTTACTGTGGGAGATCCGACAGGCTCGAGTTGATCATTTTTTAGACCTCAAGCAGGGCAATATGAGTTTTCGAGAGTATAGTCTCTATTTTGACTCATTATCCAGATATGCACCATCTATAGTTGCTAGTATGCGCGATAGGACCTACAGGTTTATAGTAGGGTTGGCCCCAGCATTGACCGAGGCATGTGCCACCGCTGCATTGCAGGATAGTATGGATATCTACTGGATTCAGGCATTCGCCCAAAATATAGAAAGGGGTGGGCGTCGACAGCAGGGTACAGAGAGGATTAAGCAAGGGCAGCGTAAAAGATGAGATTTTCCATGTCTCAGGAGAAGCCTCAGGGTAGTTATAGGCCCCCAGTACTTCAGGCGGCCACCTAGGCCTTCGCCACCTCAGTTACAGGGTTACAGGTATGATCGCTATACTCATTCAGGACCAGGTGAGAGCTCACGGGCGTCGGGTTTGCAGCGACAACGAGGTTCAAGGCACACATGGTCATTTCCGCCGCGGTGTGACATCTGTGGTAGAGGACTCTTGGGCCAATGTCGAGAAGGTTTTGATGCTTATTATACATGTGGGCGTCCGGGGCATATGGTGCGGGATTAACCAAATAGAGATTCTGCAAGTTTAGCAACATGATCATCTATGTCCGTGCATCCTTCAGGACGCGAGTCTCAGTCTTCGGTTGATAGAGGTCGAGGCGTAGGTAGAGGTTCCAGTTCAGGTGGTAACTAGAATCGCATATATGCTTTAGCGGGTCGACAGGACCAGGAGTCTTCACCAGATGTTGTGACAGGTATATTGACCATTTTCTCTCACGATGCTTATGCCTTGATAGACCCAGGATCTAATTTATTGTATATTTCCCCATTTTTCGCGAGGAAGATTGGTATAGTGCCTAAAATCTAAGTGATACTTTTTCAGTATCTACACCGGTCGGAGAACCGATTATTTCTAGACGGGTTTACAGAGGTTGTACGATGACAGTTTGTAGTTGTCGGACCTCAACCAACCTAGTTGAGCTAGAGATGATGGATTTTGATGCTATCAAGGGCCGAGCGAAGGCAGCCATATTTCATTTTTCGAGTGACCCGGTCCTTAAATGGGTAGGTAATACAGCGACACCCAAAGGTAGGTTTATTTCCTATCTGAAGGCGAGGAAAATGAAAACAAAAGGGTGCATTTATCATATTGTGCGAGTTAGAGAAGCAGATATTGAGATACCTACACTTCAATCTATTCCAGTAGCCAAAGAGTACACATATGTGTTTCCAGATGATCTTCTAGGTATTCCTCCAGAGCGAGAGATTAATTTTAGCATCCATTTGCTTTCGGGAACTCAACCAATATCCATCCTTCCGTATATAATGGCATTTGCCGAATTGAAGGAGTTGAAGGAGCAGTTAAAAGATTTGCTGGAGAAAGGTTTCATCAAACCCAGTACCTCACCTTGGGGTGCACCAGTACTATTTGTGCAGAAGAAAGACGACTCGCTAAGGATATGTATCGATTATAGGTAGATGAACAAGGTAACTATTAAAGGCATCCACTTCTAAGGATTGATGACTTGTTTGATCAGTTGCAAGGGGCTAGATGCTTTTCAAATATAGATTTGAGGTCGGGGCACCATCAGGACCCAATATGGCCACTTCGAATTCCTTGTCATGTCCTTCGGGCTGGCGAATGCACCCGCCATATTAGTGATAGTATTTATTGATGATATTCTAGTTTACTCACATTCAGAAGCAGAGCATGCGGACCACCTGTTAGCAGTACTCCAAACCCTCCGTGATCGTAAGTTGTATGCTAAGTTTTTTAAATGTGAGTTCTGGTTGAAGTCTGTAGCATTCTTGAGGAATACTATATCCGATGAAGTTATAAAGGTAGACACTCAGAAGATTGAGGCCGTGAAATCCTGGTCTAGACCTACCACTCCGACAGAGGTTCGTAGCTTTCTAGGCTTAGCAGGCTACTATCGGAGGTTCGTAGAAGGTTTTTCTTCCCTTTCGGCACCATTGACGAAGGTGACTCAGAAAGCAACTAAGTTTTAGTGAATCGAGGCTTGCGAGTGGAGTTTCCAAGAGCTTAAGAACAGGTTGACCTCAGCGCCAGTTCTAAAACTGCCATAGGGTCTAGATGGTTATGTCGTGTATTGTGATGCCTCAGGTGTCGGGTTAGGATGTGTCCTTATGCAACATGGGAAGGTAATTTTGTATGCATCAAGGCAGTTGAGGAAGCACGAGAAGAATTATCCGACCCACGACCTCGAGTTAGTTGCGGTTATCCGTACACTTAAGATGTGGCCGCATTATTTATATGGTGTTTTTATGTTAATCGTATACGGCTAAAATCGGAGAATCCGATTTTACGATCGTTACGACACTCAGAAGGCTCGAAGGTTCAAGTTTTGGCATTGAGGGTTCTCGACCCCGAAGCAGTGTAGGTCGAAGACCATCGTGGAAAGACGAAAAATCCCCAAAAGGCACGTGGTTAAAGCTGACCAAGTACACAAAATAGTACAGGCTCGTACCGTGGCATTAAATGGTTGTACCAACCATCTCTCTTTTGTAATTACACATGTACTATATTCGGATTCCCCCTCATATATAAAGAGGGCCTTTGTCACTTTGTAAGATACATGATATTGAATATAAGAACAAGAATATTCTCTGCTCTCTAACTAAAACGTGCTCTACAATTGTTTCACTGATTTATTGTCTTTCATTTATTGTGTTCATTAGTTTTTCTTCATTTATTTCTCGTTATTAATCACAAATAGGCCATCTTCGAGGCCTTCAATATTTCTATATGATTCTCGATAGCCCTTTGTCATGCTCTTGAGCTCAACCTCGAGGTTCATTCCGACCAAGCTCGAGACCATGTTCCTTCACTGCTCGGTTTGCATAATTTCATTACCTTTCGCTCTTATTTCGTTTTCTCACTTCCCACCTAGCATCTACTGCTTAAAAAACTGGTATTAAAATAGATCACGTACTTTTAGAACCACATAATCAAATATAATTGTAATTACCATTTTCAAGGTAAACATTAATGTATTTACAGATCATAAAATCCTACAACATATCTTCAAGCAAAAAGAGTTGAATTTGCGACAGAGGTGATGGATAGAGTTATTGAAAGATTACGATGTTAACATCTCTACCATCTAGGGAAAGCTAATATTGGAGCAGATGCCTTAAGTCGCCAATCTATGGGCAGTTTAGCACATGTAGAGTCTGAGAAAAGACAATTAGCTAGAGAGATTCATCAATTCGCTTGTTTGGGGGTTCGGTTAGTAGATTCTGACGATGGTGGAGTTGTACTCCAAAACACTGCAAAAATCACCTCTCATTGCTGAAGTCAAGGAAAGGCAGTACGAGGACCCATAGTTGGTCGAGTTGAGAGAGTGGGTTCCACAACAGAAGAAGCCATTGTTAGAGCTCAAGGGAGATGGAGTTCTCAGATATAGGGGTCGTCTGTGTTCCAGATGTAGCAGGGCTACAAGACAGGATTATGTCAAAGGAACATTATTCATGGTACTCCATACATCCTAGGTCGGCGAAGATGTATCATGACATTAAGGATGTGTACTGGTGGAATGATATGAATAAGAACATTGATGAGTTTGTCGCCATGTGTCCTAGTTGCCAGCAGGTGAAGGTAGAGCACCAGAAGCCCTCTAGGCTAATGCAGACTATAGAGATCCCAATGTGGAAATGGGAGGCGATAAACATGGACTTCATCATAGGTTTTCCTCGTTCTTATTGTAATTTCGATTCTATATGGGTGATAGTCGATAGGCTCATGAAGTCAGCTCATTTCCTACCAGTCAGATCTACATATACTGCCGAAGATTATGCGAAGTTATATATTAAGGAGATAGTGCGGCTACACGGAGTACCAGTATATCTGACAGTGGGGCCCAGTTTACCCCATATTTATGGAGGTCATTTCAGAGAGATTTAGGGACTCAGGTGAATCCCAACACACCTTTTCATCCACAGACTGATGGACAAATCAAGCACACAATTCAGACGCTCGAGGGTATGTTACGAGCATGTGTGTTGGATTGTAAAAAAAGTTTGGGATAAACATCTACCTCTTATCGAGTTTGCATATAATAACAATTACCACTCTAGTATCCATATGGCTCCGTACGAGGCTTTGTATGGGCGTAAGTGCAGATCTCCTACAGGGTGGTTTGATGTTGGAGAATCTGGGTTACATTGGCCAGACTTGATTAGCAGGCCATAGAGAAGGTAAAGCTTATCCAGGAGCGACTGTTGACAGCCCAGAGTCAACATAAGTCATTTTCTGACATGCAGCGACGAGACTTAGAGTTCAGGGTTCATGACTGGGTGTCCTTAAAGGTATCGCTTATGAAGGGCGTGATGAGGTTTGGCAAGAAAGAAAAGCTTAGGCCACGGTATATTGGGCCTTATAGGATTATTTCGAGAGTGGGACAAGTAGCTTATTTCCCTCGGAATTGGAGTCTTTCCATCCAATTTTTCAAGTATCTATTCTACGGAAGTGCATTGGCGATCCTACCCGAGTAGTTCCCACTGATGATGTACAGATTACGGATGACTTTTCATATGAGGAAGTTCTAGTTACCATCCTTGACCGAAAAATCCGCAAGCTATGAAATTAGGAGGTAGCCTCCGTGAAGGTTTTATGGTGAAGCAAGAATGTAGGAGAGATGGCGTGGGAAACGGAGGAAGAAATGAAGTATAAATATCCCCACCTATTTCAAACTGAAGATATGGCTCGATATTGGATACTTTAGCACAACTATATTCAGGCCAGTAGGTCATCAGGTAAGCTCTTATTTTTGACTTTCAGTATTCATGATTGACGGACGTGTAAGGCCAAGTGTTGCTATTTATAGACATTCGCCATGTGTGGCATGTATCGTATGTTTTTTGGCTACGTGCAGGTTGATTTTTGTCTAGTGTACAGAGGATACTGCCAAAATTTTCCAAAGCCTCTAAGAGTAAACATTAAGGACGAATGTTCCCAGGGGGAATGATGTCGCACCCTATATTTTTGTACGTAAATGTAGGAGTGTGCATTCGATTTATCGATTCGATTTTGACCCTTATCGATAATTACCTATCGATTATGTATTTGTACATATGCTTATCATTATCGTTTCAATAAGGTTTCAATTTTTTTGATTTTGATTTATTGATTTTTGGGGCTTATCGATTCGGTTATCGATCACACCAATAAGAAAATTTTCTCCAAAAGCTTGTCCCCATAACGTCTCTAATTCACTCACCATCCCTAACAATAATTCCATGTCAAAAAGTTACTTACTCACTTTTATTGATTGGTAACAAAGTCAAAATTCTAACAAGAAAATCGAGAAGTACAAGAATTAATCTACGTAGATAAGAATTAAACATGTAACCTAAAAATATTTCTTGTTTGAACTACCTTTGTTAATACACTAGAAACTTAATTGTCATATGTCACAACAATTTATGTATATATAATATTAAAGGGGGATATACATACAAGGAGGCCAACGTTGAGGCCAACAATGATGGTGTTAGAAATGGAGATGGCAGCGAGTTCAACTTCACCAAGGTGTCCAGCAAAACCTTGAGTAACTACGTTCATGGTATAAGAGGCTATACGACTGAAGATGGACGGACCAATGATGTGCCATAGTTTCTTGGTTTCGATCCATACTCTTGTTTTGAGATCCTTATCAGTTCTTTCAACTTTATTCTTTGACAGCAACCAGTCCGCGGCGGTTGCCTCTGCCAGCAACGGTTGCAGGTTTTCCTCGTTATCTTTAACGTTGCCCATTTGTAATATACTAGTACTAGAATAAGGTAGAGGGAAGTGTAATAGGGTTAGGGATTTAGGGTAAAGGAAAGGGTATTATAGAATAAAGGTATATTTGTCTTTTTAGTATATCTTATCGGTTTATCGATAAACCGATAACCGAAGAGGACAAAATCGAAATCGAAATCTATAACTCGATAAGGAAAATTTTGAAATCGAAATCGAAATTGATAAATCGATAAATCGATAACAAATAATCGATTCGATTTATCGATAAACCGATTCGAATGCACACCCCTACGTAAAAGTGCGATGTAAGCAAGCTAGTGTAGGACCAAAAATGAGATAATCTTTGAAAGTATATAAAGTAAGTTAATCATGTTACCTCAGAGGTTACAAATATTGAAGATAATTAACAACAAGTACAAAGAGGGTTGGAAGGTTCAAAAGCTAAAGGAATTGAAGAAAATAATGTTTCGTCGAAAGTCGACAAGTTGTGAATGTTATAACATGTACTTTTGGTGTGAGACTATGGTGCTTAACATGATAAGAAGGTTATGTTATGAGTTATGTTAGTCTTACAATATTCGTGTGTTATGTTTGAAGTCAAGCGAGTTATGGAATAAAAGTCAATGAAAGTCATCACAAGTTATGTTCATAAGTTTTACTGAAATTTGGGTCAAATGTAACTGCGATTTTTTCCCAATATACTTAGAATTTACGGGGTGTTCCACCCATAAAATTGAAGATATATGAGTTTATTTTCTAATTATTTAAAACTTTTTTCAATGCAACATCGGAGTAGAGAGACTGCGCAGGCTGCTAGGTGACATACCACACCTACTTTCTTAAATAAGAGCCAGAAAATGGGCCAGTTTTGATCGTCCAAAAAGACCTTTTAGAGGCCTATTTCCTTCATATAATATACTGGTAATAGGTAACAATAACCATACCTAAAATCCTGCAAACATCTTCCAAAAAATTACACACAAACCCAAATTGAATTTCTCTCCTTTTCAAGTTCCAGTATGAGGTAAAACTTAGAGTTTGAAGGACCAAGATAGGAGCTGAGTTATTCAACAAATAAGGTAAGTTTACTTCTCTCTTTTATCCATTTTTTTCTACTGGATATGTACGTAAAGTCGTTCTATAATTGTAAAAACTCATGGGACGATGATAGGAAGCTGTGAGTTCGGGTTATTCACTTGTGGCAGACTATTTTGTGGATTTTTATATGTTGTTGTTGGATTGAGTGTTTAACTACTATTTTATGGATTTTTGTAGGAGGAATGTATGGAGAAACACCACATAAATTCATGGTGGTGGGCTGGTCATTCGTTGTAACATTTTCGGGTTGTTTGACACTACCACGGTGGTTGTTTTGTGTATGAAGAGATTGAGGTGTGTTGGGCTGTTAGTATTTTGTGGTGTATATAAGGTTGGAAAATAATGTATATATGTTGATATTATTTTGTTGTTGGTGTTATATTGAATTTGGAGGAAGTAAGGATTATAGGGGAGATGCTGTTCATTTTAATACAAAATAAGCTTGTCGTTCGTTGTGCGATAGTTGTATCCTTTGTAACTTAATGATAATATTATTATCATTGTTGTAGATTAAGGTGCGAAGAGGCAAGTTCAACTTGGTGATTGAAAAGATTGTGATAAGGTATGTTAAGGCTAAACCTCCCTTCATTTTGGCATGATCTCGTAGCTACATGAGTTTGATAACGAGGCATAAAAAGAAGTTTGTATTCCCGAACTTATGTACATTATCCTAGTCTCATAAGTTACAGTATTCTCCCTTATCGGGACTTTATATTCAGGTAAGCATTGTCTTCTTTCATTCAAGAGAGCAGAGGGTATATATATATATAGTATTACAGTATTTTCACCACCATCGAGCTATAATCGATGTGCAGGCCCCTGTTGGGCAACCTCTGATCAGATGGTATATACCAAACCTACTGTGGTTGAACGCCTATGAGCAAGCCCAAAATGACCGAGATATCTAGCCTAGTATGGCCGAGCGCATATGAGTGAGCCTACTATGGCTGAGCAGTTAACCGTACCGAGCCTTATAGGGCTAGACATTTATTTTACTTACTATATTGAGAGAGTTGAGTTAGTATCAACAGGTAAGTATATCTCCAAATCATATTTGACTCCCAGTTACTTTTAGTTATTATAGTATTAGTTCGGTTTTATCTTTAAGTTATTTTATTGTCTTACATACTCGATACATTATTTCGTACTAACGTCCCTTTTCTGGGGACGCTGCATTTCATGTGTGCAGGTTCAGATAGACAGATGGGTAGAAGTCCTCAGTAGGTGTTGCCCGAGTTCAGCTTGATCAGTAAGCTCTACTTCCTTTGGAGTTTTCGGGTCTAGGGTTTTGTGTACATATTGTGTGTATATGTATATATGTTATGAGTAGGTTGGGGCCCTATTCCGATCAAATTACATCCATCAGTAGAGGCTTGTAGACATATCCTATCAGTTAGTGCAGTATGTTGGGCTTGTAGGCTTTGTATGTATATTTTGGTGGTTTGTCATATGTAGTAGTTATGACGGCCTTGTCGGTCCAACTTTATACTGATGTTTAGTCAAAGCTAGTTTCCATTATGTTTTATATTTTGCTTCGCAAATTGTCTTGCAATTTGGCCCCATGGCAAAGTATGACATTGTATGTTCAGAGTTCCTCATTCGCAAGTTGGTACGCTAGGTTAAGTGAGGCACCAGGTGCCGATCTCGCCCCCCAGGTTCGGGGCGTGACAAAACCCTTTTGAATAAGGGAAAAACCATGGCCCTGAGAGGAGCAAGTGATATCACTATAGCAAGGAATTTTACACTTTGGGTCCGCGTAAAATACTCTAAATAATACTACAACACTCAAAAGAAATAACCCTCTTTTGATATTCCCACCTCACTACAATATCGCTCACTTTTTTTTTTCTCACGGATTATTTTCTTATGCCCTGTCTGTGAAACCTCACTCTTTGTTTATCTTTGTTGGTGTGTAGAAATGAGAGCCTAAACTCTCCTTTTATAGCCGAAGCCTCACTCTATGAAGCCTACTATATTCGTACAATTTTGAGCTTAGCAGCTACCCTAGATCTTGAAGTGGAGCGGTTGGATGTGAAAACTGCATTTCTTCGTGGAGATTGTGAAGAGGAGATTTATATGGAGCAGCCAGAAGGATTTGAAGTAGCTGGAAAGAAACACATGGTGTGAAAATTGAATAAGAGTCTTTATGGATTGAAGCAGGTACCAAGGCAGAGGTACATGAAGTTTGACTCATTCACGAAAATTCAAACATAGATAAAGACCTATTCTGATCCATGTGTATACTTCAAAAGATTTTCTGATAATAACTTTATTATATTATTATTGTATGTGGATGACATGTTGACTGTAGGACAATACAAAGACTTGATTGCAAAGTTGAAGAGAGATTTGTCCAAGTCATTTGATATGAAGGACTTGGGCCCATCACAACAAATTCTGGGGATAAAGATAGTTCGAAAGTGAACAAAAAGAAAGTTGTGGTTATCTTAGGATAAGTACATTGAATGCGTATTGCAATGCGTCAACATGAAAATTTCTAAACCAGTCAGCACACCTCTTGATGTTCATCTGAAGTTGAGTAAGAAGACGTTTCCTACAACAGTGGAGCAGAAAGGGAACATAGCTTGAGCTCCTTATTCTTCAGCGGTCGGAAGCTTGATGTATGCAATAGTATGCACCAGACCTGATATTGCTCATGCAGTTGGTGTTGTTAGTAGATTCCTTGGTGAGTCTCCACTTTTGATTTGCAAAATATGTCCTCTTCGGGCAATTGAGTAAGGACAGGACCTTCAAGTTGCTCGTTTTCACTGCACAACCAATAAAATAATGAGTTTCTCAAATTGATTCAAACTTTACATATAAACTTTATCCCTTAACTTACAAATCATAATGTATTGATGCCCCATGATGCACATTATCCTACTGATGATGACTCCCGGATGGACCACCATACTCCAACACACCAAAACTAGGCATATTCCAACTGGCCATTGGTTCATAACTTGTAAAATTCATATCTGGCCGGTACCCCCTGGGAAATATATGAGTGTTAATACAAACTCAATACATAAAAATAAACATCGTAACACAGAGGAAAATTGAAGTTTACCACTCAGCTTTTGGATTATGTAAACTTGGGGAGAAATTATTCCCTCGCTCCTCATTCACCCGTGGAGATAAGTTTAGATCATGCCAAACTCTTTCATCCGAAACCTGTTCGGCTAAAACTGCTCCAAAATAACCACCTGATGATTGAGGGATATCCCTACTTTGTAGAACCTCATTAGTGCAAGCTACTTTAGCCTTGACGTACATTTCTAATATATTTATCACATGAAATTCCCGGTGTTCTTCCGGAGTCCTCAAAAAATCTCTCAGAGTTTCATCGACTTCGATGTTAAACTCCGCATAACAAGCAACCCCTTGTGGAGTAATAGAATACGGATATCTTTCAGTTACTTTAATATTCACCGAACATTTGCTCACACTCATTTTTATACATAACAATGATACCAATGTATCATACTCCATTATAAGCGGCAACTTAACATGACACTTTTCGCGCCCCTTTTTCTCGCGAAATTAGGTTTCAGCGTGTGAAAACTCTTTTAAATGTGTATTAAAAAAGAAGAGTATACACCTAACGGTTTTAAGGTGCGTTAAGGCACCTATTATGCAAATAACTCTGTTTGACTATCCAATGCCACCAAAGATCACGTAAGGGCTCAAATTACCTCAAAGAGAAGGTGATAGGCACTCTTCGAGGTCCACAACTGTGGGTCCCGACCAAACTTAAAACTATGTGTATTAGGCTAGGTGATCAGATAAACGAATAAATATAAAAGTTGAAGAGGCTCATTATAAACAACGAATGTACGCGCACAGATTCAACAATAGATATTTTTCAGGATTAAGACGCATTATAGCCGTCAAGTCCTATAAGCATAATTTCAAGGTGATTCTGATTTCCAGTAGTGGATAAGCAGCGAATTTGTAGATTACAAACCTATAAGCATGATTTCTAGATTGTTTGCGCAAGCAGTGAAATGACCCCAGAATCATGAATTACCAGCGATGATTTTATAAACGAGTTTCTTAGGTAGGTGAAAGTGTCCTAGAAGCATGATATCTAATAATTGGCAATTGATTTTATAGTCGTATCCCTATAGGCATGCTTTCTTAGTGAGGTAGTACAAACGATATGGTCAGTTGATTGATTATTAGAACTATAGGCATGGCATCTAGATGAGCAGTATACCAAAATAATTGAAGCAACTAATAGACTGATTGTTTGAAGTCCTATATGCATGATATCTAGATAAGTGAAAACATCGCATTGCTGCGCCCTAAGACATGTTATCTAAGAGTATTGAATAGTAGACATGGAAACAAATATAGCAAATACTGGGACTAACATGTCTTGACAAATTAAGTGAGGTGTGTGTGGGAATCCTATATACATGATGTCTATCAGTATAGAAATAAAGCATGCTAAATAGAACAACAAATAGAGCACATAGATCCTATAGACATGTTTTCTACCCTTTCGCGCAAGTATTAGAATACCCCAGCTCCCTTTTAACTAAATCCCCAATTGTTTGTTACAAATTATGACAAGCCCAAGAAATGAAAATAACCATCAGTATTACAGTATTGAAATAACTACAGGTCCCACAAGTAGAGCAGGTCCAAGAGGAGATAACCCGGGACTTCTTGGGCCTTCACCAGGCTCTCTCTTCATACAAACAGGAGGCGCAGATCCAGATATATCCCATGCATCAAAGTATGTCAATTAAAAAGTTCAAGCTCATACACAGACCCATACTAGGCCCAAATAGAGGACTCACTTACCCAGTCGTTGCAAAACTTAACCAAACAAATGACGAACTACTCTAAATCCCACACACTTAATTCTTAAAGCTGTAATTAAACCTAACTAGGCATATAGGCTGTATCACATGAAATATTGGCGAGAGCACAACGCAGACATAAGATGGTTCATACTACGTTTTAGAAGTTATTTTAAAATGATAGGATTGAACAGGGGAAGCATGCTAAGGTTTAGTCATAATTCAATTTCAGAAGTGAGATAAACATTCACCAAATCCAGCAATAGTTGACCACATATAAGGAAAAGACTACTTGTAAATCTTATGCTAAAGGTTTACTAGTACTAAAGGATGCAGAGTTGATCAAGTGAACAATGAGGGAAACACAAATTGCATGAGAACATGTCATAATGGACAGTATAACCCCAAAAACCAATATGTTAGGCATAAGTGACTTAACAGAATACTTCCCAGGCTACCACAACAATCCATAACAAGAGAGAGGCAACTTAGGATTAGACTCAAGTATAAACATAACACAACAAACCTTAACATGTTTAGGAGAATCATCTATGCAAGCACATTTGATAAATACATCTCACACTTAAAGTTATGGCAAGTTCTGATGCTATGAATATAAGACTATAGATTCAACTTCAAAGCAAGGAGGATTATAAACATGGTATCATATTGGTTCATTAAATCCTAAGCAACATAGATAAACAGAGTATGAATATAAGCAAAAAAATGAAATTGCGAGAGCCAAAGATACTTATTAGTCACAAGTTAAACAAGAAAGCAAATGAGAAGATCAAATTCCAGAAGTAATTCGACTAACAGTAGCAAAGAGCAGCATAACCCCAAATCCTAGTGCGTCAGAGTTCCCACGGGTCTCGAATGAACCCCGGGCAGTGCTCGCACTGAGAAAGAACACAGTCAGATTTGAATGGCCTTGGCTTTTAGCCGGCAAAGCCTCAGATTTAGAGTATAGTGAGAATGAAAGAATAAGAAAGTGACAGTAGTAAATTTTACTCCAAAAGTCTCTTCTTAGGGGAATTAGGGGAGGGGTTTATATAGATTTGAAATTGCACGAACAAACAAGGAAAAGAATCGATTAAACATAAATAAAGAAATAAAATATCACATGCAATCAAAATCCGCAAAGGGAAAGGAAAATCCCAAACCCTAGATGGGTCCAGGCGTATGAGAATCGTACCAAGAATTAAGGATTCTTCCTTGTACAATGTATATAGACGAGATATCGTCCAATGTCCCATAGGATCAGAGTCTGTCTAACCCTTTTTGTAGAGATCACTTTCCAAAATCCAGCGAGTACTTAGGTGATACCATAAAAAAGAAAACAGTACCGAAGGAACACAAATATGGTAAGCAAATAATGGGTGAATCTCATTGTTGATGGGATTAGGAGAGCGATTGGAAAGGGCGGCGATTAGGGTTCTTCAGAGAAAAGGGGAAGGTTCTAGGGATTTTAGGGGCGGCGGACTGGTAGAAATGGGCTAGGGTTGGGTAAAGGAGATATAAAGAGACGGGTATGTTTATTATGGGCGTTGATCATTCGAGATCATTTGAGATCAACGGCCAGGATCAAAGGGGAAGCGAGGCGAGTTATTTGAAGGGGTACAGACGGGGTTAGAAAATTAGAGGGATCTGGTTTGGGTCGAGGGGGTTTATTGGGCTAAGGTGGGGTATGTGGGGTGCCAAATTGATCCAAAAATGGCCTGGTTTGGGCCAGCTTTTAAAAATAAAGAAATAAAATTAATAAAAATATCTAAATAAGTGTAAAAAATATTTTAAACAAATTAACATTTTAAAATAATGGTTGAAATTCCTAAACATATAAAAAGTTATTTTGACCCTAATAAAATAATAAATGCAATTAATAGTAAAGTATAGGCTATTACTGCAAAAAAATGTGTAAAATGGTTAAAATGCAAAATAAAATTATATTGAAGGAAATTAAATATTTTAGATCATATTTGTGGTCGTAAATAATAAATTTGAGTGATTAAATCATCACAAAATAATTTAAAGATATAATTAATAAATATCCAAGTAATTTAAATGCAAGAAAATTAATTTTAAAAATTCAAATTATAAAAATCATAGAAAATACTAGCATAAATTTTTTAAGTTAAATAATGTTGCAAAATGATATTTTGAAAGTCTATATATACTATTTGAAAAGATATGAGGGCAAAATTGTCAGCAACACTGTGAAGAACAATATAGTTATCCTCCACCACACCTCACCCCCCCCCTCTCTCCAATATAATGAAACTCTAATTCTCCGTTCATCAGACATTATGACAAAATGCAAAATAACTTAATGAACAAATACTTAACGAACAAATATTTCGGAAGACTTGAAGGATCCTGAACGGATTTTTATAAAATTCTGAAACTCTTTAAATAAGGAAAACATCAATCCGGGGGATACAATTATTTGATGTATAGCCCCTTAAATATGTGCGCTATACCCCTATGAATTATTGTTTGTCAGTTAAGTCCAGAAGAATTATCGGTGGCCCAGCTTTTAAGTATAGCGTCGTTACTGATCGCGTTATACCTTATGAATTATTGGTGTGTCAGTATTCAATACAAGAAATATTGGCGGGCCCAACTTTTATGTATAGCATGGTATTTCACCACGCTATACCTTAACAGACAAACGTGTCGTTAAGGTATAGTGCGGTGAAATACCGCGTTGTACATATTATGGTCCCCGATATATTTTCCACACATTATGGCTCTTTGAGTCCAAAAGAACCATGCTTTGATTCCAAATTCTCCAAAACATAAGCATGTATATAAATTTTTAGCACACAACTCACATGTAAATTCATGGTTACACCGTCAAAATGCTTAATGATATTTGGTAGAAAGCATAATTTACAAGTTTGGTGTTGCTTATCATTCGGTTAGATACGTACTTTTATAGATTTATTTCATATTATTTGTTGGCCTTTGTGCGTCAAAAATATTGAATAATGCACTTGTTAAATATTGTGTAATTTACTCAAGGGAATAGAGATCTGACTCCCACTTATTTTTTTTCCTCCTTTTTTAGTGGTCAACCATATTTTACGAGTCCTAGATCCACCTCTACATTCAGTATGATCAGTTGTAACTCTAATCTCACATTTAGTCAATTAAACTCCCTTAAATTGAATAATGTTTTGGTGAGTTTCTCTATTTTGCTTCCAATTTATCATCTCAAGTTGTGCTAGTAGTGTTATTCAATCTGTATTGCTGTAATAAACAATTAAACCATTAAACTTTCTAAAATATAAACAAAAATAGAAAGTTAGTAACACCAGTTTAACGAAATGAATTCTGGAAAACAGTATAGAAATAAATCGAGCCCACTGAATGCACAGTGTCTCCTTAAGGAAATTATTTCCCTCAAGTACCCGAGTTGTTGGAATATTATCCCCCAGGATAGAACAATTTACTCACCAGCATATTGGTACCAAAAACTCTGGTGAACTTCGAACCACTCAATGGTCGTAAAACACACTGGAAAATATTGTGCAGAAGAAGAAAAAGATAATCAGAAAATTTAGTAAGTAAAAATTCTGGGATTCAAGGCATATTTATATTCCATTTGGCACTGTTTCTGAAAAGGTTTGCAACTTTTCAGAACAACCATAGTTGTTGGAACATGTGGAAATATTGCTGGAAAAATAGAAAACGAATTTAAAATAATCCGGGAAAGAAAACGGACTGGACCGTACCGTACCGGACCGGACCGGGTCACGGGCCATGTATTATTCTGGATTGAATTTTTGTTAATTAATTAAATAATTAAAAGGAATTTTGTCCAAAAATATTAATCAATCAATCGATCTTTGACCAAATTCAAATCCAAATCCAAATCTGAAGTCGAGCCGAGCGAGTGACGACATCGACGGAGCGAGGCTTGACTTCTTCTTAATATTTAAGAGCTAGAAGAAGAGAAATTGTATATATACCCATCAAAAGTCTTTCCTTCCTCCAATATGGGACAATGTCTCTTTGCCAAGGAGGGAAACTCAAATATTTCATTTTCCCTCCATTTCCTATTCACCCTCTTAAAGCTATACCAAGCTTAAGATTAAGCTACACCAAGCTTAAAAGCCCAACAATCTCGAACATGAATGGGGAATGGCTATAAAATAAAGGAATGCACGGACGCGTGTGTGTTTTACATGCAAGAATTAATTGCATCTGGATAAGTAGGTTTCTCTTTGAACTTTCATAGTGAACTTATATCAGATATACTCGGTCAATCGGTAGATTTGTTGTATACCTAGACAACATAAGTCACACAATCAATTCTTAACCATCTATGGCTCTCGCGGTTGTGTTCGTTTCAGCCATGAACATCGCATGGTTTCATGAGTGCTTAGAGAATGGGTCTTTACTTTCAGTACCCTTGAAGCGGCTTACACTTCACACTCACATAGGTGATTCCTAAACGTGTAATCCTATAGACACACTATCTGGTCATATCTTGCCAGACTTAGCAAATCATTAAAGATCTTTAAGCTTTATTGACTCATCAAAAAGCCTTATTCTCTACCTCGATTTTGAACATTGTCTTCATCACGAGAATGGGTTGAGTTATTTGACAATGTTGAACCGTCATTCATAACTTTGTTTGATCTCTTTGAACCTAGATCTTGGGATCTTCAGTCTTCTAGGTAGAGTTACCACCATGATGACTTGTCCTAGGCCTTAACCCCATTCCCTTTGATGATCTTTCAACTGCCTCTCTAGATAGGCCTTTTTTAAGTGGATTGACACGTTATCTATTGACTTTACGTAGTCAATCGTGATAACACCACTAAAGAGTAGTTGTCTAACGGTATTGTGTCTCCGTCGCATATGACAAGATTTCCATCATACATAACGCTCCCTGCCCTGCCTATTGATGCTTGACTATCACAATGTATACAAATAGGTGACAAAGGTTTGGGCCAAGATCGAATATCTTCCAAGAAATTCCGGATCCATTCAGCTTCTTCATCGGCCTTATCTAAAGCTATGAATTCAGATTCCATTGTAGAACAGGCGATGCACGTTTGTTTGGACGATTTCCAAGACATTGCTCCACCCCCAATTGCGAAAACATATCCACTCTTGGATTTAACTTCAGATGATCTGGTGATCCAATTTGCATCACTATATCCCTCGATCATGGAGGGATATTTGTTATAATGCAAAGCATAATTTTGGGTATGTTTCAGATACCCCAAAACTCGTTTCATTGCCATCCAATGTATTTGATTGGGATTACTTGTAAACCGACTCAGTTTGCTAATAGCACATGCTATATCTGGTCGCGTATAATTCATGATATATATCAAACTTCCCAATACTCTTGCATAGTCCAGTGTTGAGTCACTTTCACCTTCATTCTTTTGAAGTGCATAACTCACGTCAATTGGAGTCTTGACAATTTGAAATCCAGATGCTTGAACTTGTCAAGTACCTTTTCAATGTAGTGAGACAATGATAATGCTAGACCTTGTGGAGTCTTGTGAATTCTGATTCCTAAGATCACATCAGCAACTCCTAAGTCTTTCATGTCGAATTTTCTAGCCAACATGCGCTTAGTAGCGTTTACATAATTTTGCTCATTATCAACATGTCATCAACATATAAACAAACAATGACTTCATGACCTGGAGTGTTTTTAATGTAAACACATTTGTCACACTTGTTAATTTTAAACCCACTTGCCAACATTGTTTGGTCAAATTTGGCATGCCATTGTTTGGGTGCTTGTTTAAGTCCATAAAGCGACTTAACAAATTTGCACACTTTCTTTTCTTTACCAGGAACCACCAAACCCTCAGGTTGTTCCATGTAAATCTCTTCTTCCAATTCTCCATTTAAGAAAGCTATTTTAACATCCATTTGATGGATTTCAAGACCATACACGGCCGCTAGTGCTACTAACACCCTAATAGATTTATCCTCATTACTGGCGAGTAAGTGTCAAAATAATCAAGGCCTTCCTTTTTTCTATAACCTTTGACAAGAAGTCTTACCTTATATTTTTCAATAGTGCCATCAGCTTTCATTTTCCGTTTAAAGATCCATTTCGAACCTAAAGGCTTATTTCCTGGAGGAAGATCAACCAATTCCCATGTATGATTATCCAAAATTGATTGAATCTCATTATTGACTGCCTCTTTCCAAACGCTGATTCAGAAGACGACATAGATTCTTTAAAAGTTTGAGGCTCATTTTCAAGCAAGAATATCACAAAATCTGGTCCAAAGGAAGTAGATGTTCTTTGACGTTTGCTACGCCTTGGATCTTCTACACTTGGAGTATTTTCCTTTGGTTCTTCCCGAGGTCTTTTAGGTCTTTCACTTAACGACTCGTATTCAATTTTATATGGATAGATGCTTTCAAAGAATTCAGCATTATCTTATTCCATTACCGTATTAACATGAATCTCAGGATTATCGGATTTATGAACCAAAAATCGACATGCTTTACTGTTTGTAGCACATCCAATGAAAATGCAATCTATAGTTTTTGGTCCGATTTTAACCTTTTTAGGTAAAGGAACTTATACCTTTGCTAGAAACCCCCACACTTTGAAATATTTCAAGTTGGGTTTTCTTCCTTTCCATTTTTCATATGGAATAGATTGCGTTTTGCTGTAGGGTACTCTATTGAGTATTCGGTTAGCTGTAAGGATAGCTTCCCCCCACAAACTCTGCGGTAATCAGGAACTTATTAATAAAGAATTCATCATTCCCTTTAATGTTTGATTTTTTCCTTCCACTATTCTGTTGGATTGAGGTGTGTAAGGTGCAGTAGTTTGATGGATAATTCCATATTCCGAACATATTTCTGCAAACGGAGATTCATATTCTCCACCCCTATTACTTCTAATCATTTTGATCTTTTTATTCAATTGATTCTCCACTTCATTTTTGTATTTCTTAAATGCTTCAATTGCTTCATCCTTACTATTAAGCAGATAAACATAACAATATCGAGTACAATCCTCAATGAAAGTGATAAAATACTTTTCCCACCTCGAGAAGTTGTCGACTTCATATCACAAATATCTTATGAATTAAGTCTAAAGGATTTGAATTCCTTTCAACAAACTTATAAGAATGTTTTACAAACTTAGATTCAACACATATTTGATAATTTTATTTATTACACTCGAATGTAGGCAATACTTCTAAGTTAATTAACTTCCGCAAGGTTTTATAATTGACATGTCCTAAACGAATATGCCATAAATCATTTGACTCCAATAAATAAGAAGAAGCTGGAATTTTATTAATACTGTCAACAACCATTAAATTGAGTTTGAAAAGTCCCTCTGTGAGGTATCTTTTTCCAACATACATTTCATTCTTGCTTACAACAACTTTATCAGAAACAAATACACATTTGAATCCATTATTCACAAGTAAAGAAGTAGAAACTAAATTCTTCCTAATAGTAGGAACATGAACATCGTTGTTGAGTGTTAACACCTTGCTGAAAGTCATCTTTAGGAATATCTTCCCATAACCTTCAATCTTGGTTGTTGCATTATTTCCAATGGAAAGCTCTTCTTCAGGACCAGCAGGTAGAGTAAGTCGCAAATGCTTCTTTGACAGCACAAACATGTCGAGTGACTCCAGAGTCAATCCACCACTCCTTCGGATTTCCAACTAGGTTGCATTCCGAAAGCATTTCACAAAGATCATCAATGTCATCATTCTTCTCCACTATGTTGGCATGTCTCTTCTTATTATCCTTTTTCTGGAGATGACAATTAGGAGTTGTGTGACCAACTTTTTCACAATTGTAGTAGTTGCCCTTGAATTTCTTTTTGTTCTGCTCCTTAGTGTGTCCAGAAGACCTCGTTCTCTTCTTACTTTTGGGAGCAGTCTACTCAACGATATTAGCTCCCACGATCGTTGAATTTCCCCAAGGTTTCTTCTCGGCTATTTTGTTGTCTTCCTCAATCTAAAGACGTATCACAAGATCTTCCAACTTCATTTCTTTACGGTTGTTCTTAAGATAGTTCTTGAAATCTCTCCACAAATGAGGAAATTTTTCAATCATTGTAGCCACCTGAAATGCTTCATTCACGACCATACCTTCAGCAATCAGGTCATGAAAAATAAGTTGAAGCTCCTGAACTTGGGTTCCATCAGTTTTGTTGTCTATCATTTTACAGTCTAGAAACTTGACAACAACGAACTTCTTCAAGCATGCATCTTCAGTCTGGTAGAAGTCATTTTCTAAAGTGCTTAAGATATAGCCTTTGCAAAGAAAATCTGCTTGTTTCCATGCCTCAACAATCATGAATTTCTCGTTGTCCGGCATGTCCGCAGCAAGCACTGGAGGTTATTCACTAGTGAATTTCTGCATATCAAGTGTGATAAACTAGAAGAACACCCTTTGATGCCATCCTTTAAAGTTGGATCCAGAAAATTTCCCTGTTTTCTCGGCCGATGGAACAGTAGTGCATCTTGACGAGACTATCGCCGTTGCAGCAACAGTCGCATAAGGATTTCCGTTATCAATTTCCATGGCACAACCCATTTTTCCCCCTCCGAAAGACGTCATGACGGCACCTAGTCGCTACGACTAGGTAAGACTATTAACATTCAAATAACAGAAAATAACGAAAATAAAGGAACGACTAAGCATAAAAAATGGCTATATAAAGGTAAAATGCCGCTCGGCATATACAAGTAAAACTAACTTGCCAATTTACACACAACTCTTCCCAAAACCCGGAACCATGAATCACAAGCTCTACGAAATCTATCTACAGTCTACTATACAAGGAGTCTAAGAAGTACAGGAGGAAAACAAAGTAAAAGATAGAGGGGGACTCTGAAGATCTCCGGACGCGTGCAGATGTACCTTGAAGTCTTCGGTGGCTGCTTCTGCTGGACTAGTACTAAGGTGGACGATAGGTACCTAGATTTGCACAACAAAACATGTGCAGGAAGGGCGTGAGTACACCACAATGGTACCCAGTAAGTGCCAAGCCTAACCTCGGTCAAGTAGTGACGAGGTCAGGTCAGGGCCCTACTGGTATAAATATAATGAAATAAGATAGAAAGAAATATTACAGTAAAGTAAATACGGAATCTAACAGGAATAGAATTCAATTAAAGCCAACAACTTAGAATACAGTAATAGCAACAGGCGATCTCCCAGGATATTGTCCTGTAGTCCCAAACATAAATGTGTAGGGGGATCTCCCGGAATACCGTTCTATAGTCCCAAAAGCAAATATGCAGTGTTAGGGGATCTCCCGGAATACTGTTCCGTAGTCCCAAAGTAAATATGCAAGTGCTGGAGGATCTCTCGAAATACCGTTCTGTAGTCCCAAAGTAAATATGCAGTACATGGGGGTCTCCCGGAATAACGTTATGTAGTCCCAAAGTAAATATGCAGTACCGGGGGATCTCCCCGAATAACGTTCCGTAGTCCCAAAGTAAATATGCAGCTCAACCAATATACACAACAGTTACAGCAAGAAAATCTACAGCTTCGACTAAGTTAAAATCAAAGAAACAGGAAATTCCACTAAACATGCTGCACGGAGTTCAAATAAAAAGTCAAAATACGTAGGCATGCTCTTCTAATCCAAACATGATAGTTACATATGATAGTGTAGTTCAAACAAGGAGAAAACATGTTATGATTTAGTGAAAAATGGAGTTTTACAAAAAATAGCCCGTGTACGTACTCGTCACCTCACGTACACGACGCTCATATATCAAACATTACCAAAATCCTAATGGGAAGTTCCCCCACACAAGGTTAGGCAAGCCACTTACCTCGAACCAAGCTCAAATCAATCTGAAACCACGCTCTTGCCACGAATATCAAACTCCAAGTGGACCAAATCTAATCAAATCAATTACATAGCGTAAATATAGCTACAAGTAACTAATCTAGCTAATGAAATCAAAGCTAAGGCAAGAAAACAGAGAAATGCCCAAAAAGTCTCCCCGGGCTCACGACTCGGAATCGAGTAAAAGTTACCAAATAAGAACACCAATTCACTCACGAGTTCACTCGTACCAAAAATCATCCAAATTTGACGCCTAAATGCCACTCAAAACTTAGAAATTCGATTGGCGAACTTATTCCCCCAATTTCCCACTTTCTCCCTCAAATTCCTTGATTAAATGAAGAAAATTACAATAGATTAATGAAATGTGATCAAAATAGGATTAGGATTCGTTACCCAACGTTTCCCTCTTCAAAACCCTCAAAAAATCGCCTTCTCCCGAGCTTAAAATTGAATTTTGTGAATATGAACATACACCCTCGTATCTGCCCCTTTTCAGCCAAGTTATTCCGCATCTGCGGACAATTCATCGCACCTGCGGAATTTCCATCGCAGGTGCGGAATTGACTTAAAGGACTGGATACGCATCTTCAGGAAAATGGCTGCACCTGCGTGCGCACCTGCGGGCCCATTTCTGCATCTGTGGTCTTCTCCCGCTTATGTGGGTCTTGTAGTGCATCTACGGGCATCGTGGATGCGGTGATTCCCTCGCACCTGCGACCCCTATCAATTTCTTCCCAATCCGCTTTTGCGCCTGATCTTCCGCACGTACGAGTCCGCACCTGCGGTCTCCCCTCCGCAGGTGCGAAACACTAGAAATCAGCAATTCTTCAGCAATCTCCTAAGTCCAAATTTCATCCGTTAAGCATCTGAAACACGCCCGAGGCCCTCGGGACCTCAACCAAACATATCAACCAATCCTAAAATACCATACGAGCTTAGTCGAACCTTCAAACCACATCAATCAACATCAGAAACACGAATTATGCACGGATTCAAGCCTAATGAACTTTGAAATTTCTAAATTCTACAAATGACGCCGAAACATATCAAAACTCCGGGCCCGGTATCAAAATTTCCACTGCCGATAAAAATCGCCAAATTTCCAACTTTCGCCAATTCAAGCCTAAATCTACTATAGACCACAAAATCACGCTCCGGACGCGCTCCCAATTCCAAAATCACCTAACGGAGCTAACGGATCCATAAAAATTCAAATCTAATGTCGTTACACACAAGTTGACATCCGGTCAACTTTTCCAACTCAAGCTCCCAAATAAGAAAATAAGTGTCTCAATTCGTTTCAAAAGCCAACACGAACCCTCCCGGCAACCCAAAATAGCAGAATAATATACATGGAAAAAGCAGTTAATAGGTGATCGGGGCTCTAACTCTCAAAATGAACGGCTGAGTCCTTACATCCTCCCCCTCTTAAAATAATTGTTCGTCCTCGAACGAGCATAGAGACATACCTGAGACTATGAAAAAATGAGGATAACGGCTGTGCATATCCTGCTTGGTCTCCCAAGTCGCCTCCTCGACCGGCTGACCCCTCCACTGAACCTTCACTGAAGCAATGTTCTTTGACCTTAGCTTTCTAACCTGCCTGTCCAAGACAGCCACTAGCTCCTCAAGATAAGATAGATCTTTGTCCAAATAGACTAAGCTGAAATCCAATACATGAGTCGGATCACCGTGATACTTCCGGAGCATAGAAACATGGAATACCGGATGAACTCCTACTAGGCTGGGAGGTAAGGCAAGCTCATAAGCAACCTCCCCAACACACCGCAATATCTCAAAAGGACCAATGTACCCGGGGCTCAACTTGACCTTCTTCCCGAACCTCATGACGCCCTTCCTAGGTGATACCTGAAGCAAGGCTCGCTCTCCAACCATGAATGCAAAATCGCGAACGTTCCGTTCCGCATAACTCTTCTACCTGGACTGGGTTGTGCGAAGTCTATCCTGAATCACCTTCACCTTATCCAAGGCATCCTGGACCAAATCTGTACCTAACAATCGGGCCTCGCCCAGCTCAAACCAACCTACTGGGGACCAACACCGCCTACCATACAGAGCCTCATACGGTGCCATCTAAACACTGGACTGGTAGTTGTTGTTGTAGGAAAACTCCGAAAATGGCAAGAACTGGTCTCATGACCCTCCAAAATCCATCACACAAGCACGGAGCATATCCTCTAGAATCTGAATCGTGCGCTTGGACTGCCCGTCCGTCTGAGGGTGAAAGTTTGTGCTCAGCTCCACCCTAGTACCCAACTCCTGATGTACGACTCTCTAGAACCGTAATGTGAACTATGTACCTTTGTCTGAAATGGTGGAAACTGGGACACCATGAAAGCGGACAATCTCTCTGATATAAATTTCAGCCAACCTCTCTGAAGAGTAATTAGTCATCACTGGGATGAAATGAGCTGACTTGGTCAGCCGATCCACGATCACCTAAATAGCATCGAACTTCCTCAAAGTCCGTGGGAGTCCAACTACAAAATCCATGGTGATCCGCTCCCACTTCTACTCTGGGATCTCCAACCTCTGAAGCAAGCCACCCGGTCTCTAACACTCATACTTAACCTGCAGACAGTTGAGAAACTTGGCCACAAACCCAACTATATCCTTCTTCATCCTCATCTACCAATAGTGTTGTCTCAAATCATGGTACATCTTCGCGACAACCAGATGGATGGAATACCGCGAGCTGTGGGCCTCCTCAAGAATCAACTCCCGAAGCCCATCCATATTGGGCACACATATCAGGCCCTACATCCTCATCACGCCATCATCACCAATAGTCACATCTCTAGCATCACCTCGTCGAACCCTGTCCTGAAGAACTAGAAAGTGAGGATCATCATACTGGCGCTCCCTGATGCGGTCATAAGAGAAGACTGAGCAACCACACAAGCCAATACTCGACTCGGCTCTAAAATATCCAGTCTCACAAACTGACTGGCTAAATCCTGCACATCAAATGCTAAGGGTCTCTCTGCTGCTGTAAGATATGCCAAACTCCCCAAACTCTCGCCCGGCGACTCAAGGCGTCGACCACTACATTGGCCTTCCCCAGGTGGTACAATATAGTGATGTCATAATCCTTAAGTATCCCCAACAACCTCCGCTGACACAAATTAAGTTCCTTTTGCTTGAACAGGTGCTGCAAACTCCGATGATTAGTGTAGATCTCACAAGGAACACCGTACAAATAATGGCGCCAGATCTTCAAGGCGTGAACAATAGCTTCTAACTCAAGATCATGGACAGGATAATTCTTCTCATGCACCTTCAACTGTCTGGACGCGTAGGCAATCACCTTACCGTCCTGCATCAACACCGCTCCAAGACCAATCCTCGAGACATCACAATAGACAGTGTAAGACCCCGAACCTGTAGGCAATACTAATACTAGGGTTGTAGTCAAAGATGTATTGAGCTTCTGAAAGCTCTCCTTACACTCCTCGGTCCACCTGAACAGAGTACCCTTCTGGGTCAGCTTGGTCATAGGTGTTGCAATAGATGTAAACCCCTCTACAAAGTGACAGTAATATCCCGCCAAACCAAGAAAATTGCGGATCTCCGTAGCTGATGGTCTAGGCCAACTCTGCACTGCCTCCACCTTCTTCGGATCTACCTTGATCCCATCACAAGATAATACTTGACCCAAGAATGACATTGAATCAATCCAAAATTCACACTTAGAAAATTTTGCATACAATTTCTTCTCCCTCAAAGTATGAAGCACAGTCCTCAGGTGCTGCTCATGATCTTCCTGAGACCGGGAATATACTAGAATGTCGTCAATAAACACAATGATGAAGGAATCAAGATAAGGGTGGAACACACTGTGCATCAAATTCATAAAGTCTACTGGGGACTTGGTCAGCCCAAACGACATGACAAGAAACTCATAATGACCATATCTGGTCCTGAAAGCAGTCTTTGGGATATTCGGCTCCCTAATTTTCAACTGATGATAGACAAAACGCAAGTCAATCTTGGAAAACACGCTGGCACCCTGTAACTGATCAAATAAATCATCAATGCGAGGCAATGCATACATGTTCTTCACTATAAGCTTTTTTAGCTGACGATAATCAATACACATACGCATAGAACCATCCTTTTTCTTCACAAACAAGACAGGAGCACCCCAAGGTGACACACTGGGCCTAACAAAACCCTCATCAAGCAACTCTTGCAACTGCTCCTTCAACTCAGGAGGAGACATACGGTAAGGAGGAAAAGATATAGGATGAGTGCCTGGTAACAAATCAATGCCAAAACCAATATCTCTGTCGGGTGGCATGCCCAGAAGATCAGATGGAAACACATCAGGGAAGTCCCTCACTATTGGAACTGACTCAACTGTAGGGGTATTAATACTGACATCTCTCACATGGGCCAAATACGCATCACACCCCTTCTCAACCATTCGCTGAGCCTTAAGAAATAAAATGAACCTATGGGGAGTATATTCTAAGGTACCTTTCCACTCTAATCGCGGTAAGCCTGGCATAGCCAGCGTCACGGTCTTAGCGTGACAATCAAGAATAGCATAATGGGGCGAAAACCAGTCCATGCCCAAGATAACATCAAAACTTACCATACTAGCAATAATAAATCGACTCTGGTCTCAAAACCACTAAGAGCAATCAAACACGACCAATATATGCGGTCCACAACAAGAGAATCTCCCACAGTTGTAGATACATAAACAGGGGAACTCAAAGAATCGCGAGATACCCCCAATGTGGAGCAAAATAAGAAGACACATATGAATACGTAGATCCTGGGTCAAATAATACTGATGCATCTCTATGACAAACAGGGACAATACCTGTGATGATAGAATCTGAAGCAACTACCTCTGAACGGGATGTAAGGGCATAATACTTGGCTAGGCTAGGATGACCTCGACCTCCCCGGCCTCCACCTCAATCTACCTGAGTAGGTGGGGCGGTAGCTGGGGCTGGAAAAATGGCCAGAGGACCCGGTGGAGCACGTGGCAGCTGAGAAGTCTGTGGAGGTGCACCCATCCTGAATCTGGGGCAATCCCTAACCATATGATGAGTATCACCACACTCAAAAAAAACCCTCGGAGGACGCGGTAGCTAAGACTAAATCGGACCTGGCCTGTTGGAATGGCCGATAATAGCACCTCGAGCAGGAGGCACACTAGATACTGGTGGTGCATAATAAGGCTCCCGAGGCCTAAGAGGAACTGGGACACTGCTGGCTGCTGGAAGAGCTGAATGAACAGGGCAACTCACAAAATCCCTACCATGGCATGTTGCTGTCGCACGAGCTCCTGAATAATGACTAGTCTCTCGAGACCTCTTGGCTTCTCTTTCCTCTCTGTCACGGGTAAGCATGCCCTCTCTCTCCTGGCAATACTCACGACCTGCTGATAAGTGATATCCATCTCTAACTCTCTGGCCATACTGGTCCAAATACTGGGGTGGAGCCCTCAATGAAGCAACGAACCCTCTCTCTGACTGTAGCAACCAAATTCGGTGCATGTCGAGCCAACTCATTAAAACGGACTGCATACTCCGACACAGTCATAGAACCCTGGCGCAGCTGCTCAAACTCTGCGTACCAAGCATCCCTGAGGCTCTGAGGGACATACTCACGCAAAAACATATCTGAGAACTAAGTCCAAGTGAGTGAGACTGCCTCGTCCGGACTACTCAGCTCATGGCATGCCACCACTAATATGCCGCTCCCCTCAGCTGGAAAGCGGCTAAATAAACCTCACTCGTCCCCTCTATGCCCATAGTGCGGAGGATACGATGACACTCCTCATGAAAACCCTGAGCATCATCTAAAGCTAATCCACTGAAAGTGGGTGGGTGGTACTTCTTCTACCTCTCAAGTCTGAGCTGCTCTGCCTCAGAAGCAGCTACCCTAGTCTCATGCTGAACCGGAGCCACTAGGGGCATAGGAAAAAACTCTGCCGCCTGATCAACCTGGACTCTCTGCTCAGGAGTACGCGTTGTGGGAGTCTGTGCCCCTCCACCGGCTTGAGATGTGGCGGGAGCTATCGGAATCAGTCCAGCCTGAGCTAAAGTTCTGAACATGCTCATGAACTGAGCCAAAGTCTCATGGAGGGCAAGAGCAGCAATAGGAACCTCCAGTGACGGCCCTCCAGCTGGAGCTGCTGGGGGCTCCTCTGTCGCAGCTTGCGCCGGTGCCCTGGCTGCACCGCATGGTCGTCCTCTACCCCGACCCCGGCCTTGGGCGGCTCTGGCAGGGGGCTCGGGTTCCTGATCGTCAGATCTCCCGGTGCGGGTCCTCACCATCTGTGAGAAGAATAGAATAGGAAATTTTAGAATTTTGATGTCAATAACTCGCACGATAAGGAAATGAAAGAAGTATGATTGTTTCTTAACAGTTCTATAGCCTCCCGAAGATAAGTACAGACGTCTCTGCACCGATCTACGAGACTCTAATAAATCGGCTTGTGACTCACGATGCCTATGAACCTAGAGCTCTGATACCAACTTTTCACGACCCATTTTCCCCCTCCGAAAGACGCCGTGACGCACCTAGTCGCTACGACTAGGTAAGCCTATTAACATTGAAATAACATAAAATAACGAATATAAATGAACGACTAAGCATAAAAAATGGCTATTTAAAGGTAAAATGCAGCTCGGTATATACAAGTAAAACCAACTTGCCTATTTACACACAACTCTTCCCAAAACCCGGAACCATGAATCACAAGCTCTACGAAATCTATCTACAGTCTGCTATACAAGGAGTCTAAGAAGTACAGGAGAGAAATAAAGTAAAAGATAAAGGGGGACTCCGAGGATCTGCGGACGCGTGCAGATATACCTTGAAGTCTCTGGTGGCTGCTGCTACTAGACTAGTACTGAGGCGGATGAGAGGTACTTGGATCTGCACATGAAAACATGTGCAGGAAGGGCCTGACTACACCACAATGGTACCCAGTAAGTGCCAAGCCTAACCTCGTTCGAGTAGTGATGAGGTCAGTTCAGGGCCCTACTGGTATAAATATAATGAAATAAGACAGAAATAAATATTACAGTAAAGTAAACACGGAATCGAACATGACTAGAAATCAATTAAAGCCAACAGATCATAATACAGTAATAGAAACAAGGGATCTACCGGGATATCATCCCATAGTCCCAAACGTAAATGTGCAGGGGGATCTCCCGGAATATCGTTCTGCAGTCCCAAAAGTAAATATGCAGTGCTGGAGGATCTCTGGAATACCGTTTCGTAGACCTAAAGTAAATATGCAGTACAAGGGGATCTCCTGGAATAACGTTCCGTAGTCCCAAAGTAAATATGCATTATAAGGGGATCTCCCGGAATAACGTTCCATAGTCCCAAAGTAAATATGCAGCTTAACCAATATACACAACAGTTACAGCAAGAAAATCTACAGCTTAGACTAAGTTAAAAATCAAAGAAACGGGAAATTTCACTAAACATGCTGCACGGAGTTCAAATAGACAGTCAAAACACGTAGGCATGCTCTTCTAATTTAAATAGGATAGTTACATATGATAGTGTAGTTCAAACAAGGAGAAAACAGGTTATGATTTAGTGAAAAATAGAGTTTTACAACAAATAGCCCGTGTACTTACTCGTCACCTCACGTACACGGCGCTCATATATCAAACAGTACCAAAATCCTAAGGGAAAGTTCCCCCACACAAGGTTAGGCAAGCCACTTACCTCGAACCAAGCTCAAATCAATCTGAAACAACGCTCTTGCCACGAGTATCGAACTCCGAGTGGCCCAAATCTAATAAAATCATTTACCTAAAGTAAATATAGCTACAAGTAACTAATCTAGCTAATGAAATCGAAGCTAAGGCAAGAAAATAGAGAAACACCCAAAATCCTCCCTGGGCCCACGCCTCGGAATCGAGTAAAACTTACCAAATAAGAACACCCATTCACTCACGAGTTCACTCATATCAAAAATCATCCAAATCCAAATCCAACGCCTAAATCCCACTCAAAACTCATAAATTCGATTGGGGAACTTTTTCCCCCAATTTCCCACTTTCTCACTCAAATTCCTTGATTAAATGAAAAAAATAACAATAGATTAATGAAATGTGACCAAAATAGGATTAGGAATCGTTACCCAATGTTTCCCTCTTCAAAACCCTCAGAAAATCGCCATCTCCCGAGCTCAAAATCGAATTTTGTGAATATGAACATAAACCCTCGAATCTGCCCCTTTTCAGCCTAGTTATTCCGCATCTGCGGACAATTCATCGCACCTGCGGAATTTCCATCGCAGGTGCGGAATTGACTTAAAGGAGTGGGTCCGCATCTGCGAGCAAATGGCCGCACCTGCAGGCCCATGTCCGCATCTGCGGTCTTCTCCCGCTTATGCGGGTCTCGTAGCGCATCTGCGGGCATCCCAGATGCGGTGATTCCCTATCACATGCGACCACTGTTCATTCCTTCCCAATCCTCTTTTGCGCCTGATCTTCCACGCGTGCGAGTCCGCACCTGCGGTCTCCCCTCCGCATGTGCGAAACACTAGAAACCAGCAATTCTTCAGCAATCTCCTATGTCCAAATTTCATCCGTTAAGCATCTGAAACACGCCTGAGGCCCCCGGTACCTCAACCAAACATACCAACCAATCCGAAAACACCATACCAACTTAGTCGAACCTTCAAACCACATCTATCAACATCAAAAACACGAATTATGCACAGATTCAAGCCTAATGAACTTTGAAATTTCTAAATTCTACAAACGACGCCGAAACATATCAAACCTCGTCCGAATGACTTCAAATTTTACACACAAGTCAAAAATGACACTAAGAACCTAGTCCCACTTTCAGAATTCCATTCCGGGCCCGATATCAAAATTTTCACTAGCGACCAAAATTCCAACTTTCACCAATTCAAGCCTAAATCTACTACAGACCTCCAAATCACATTCTGGTCGCGCTCCTAAGTCCAAAATTACCTAACAGAGCTAACGAAACCTTAAAAATTCAAATCTGAGGTCGTTACACACAAGTCGATATCCGGTCAACTTCCCAACTCAAGCTCCCAAATAAGAGACTAAGTGTCTCAATTCATTTTAAAAGCCAACACGAACCCTCCCGGCAACCCAAAATAGCAGAATAAGATACGGGGAAATTAGTTAATCGGGGATCGGGACTCTAACTCTCAAAATGATTGACCGAGTCGTTACATGCCATTTCTCGCTGTCAACAACAGAAAAGTTCAATTAATGGAAAAATCAGAATAGTAAACAATACTGTAATTAACAATAAACAGTACGTAGATAAATAAAAACTGAAGTTTTTATATACTGTTTCACAGAAAATGATGAAGTTTTTATGTTCTTCAAATCGTTTTCTGAATTTCAATACTCTGATGAAGTTTTTATATCTTCAAATCAGAATAGTAAGATTCAGAAGGAGTAGAAAACTACACAGGTTTTAATCTCCACAAACAGAATACAAAATATAATAAGAAATAATTTCCTTATGATTGTTATTCAATCTGTATTATTGTAATAAACAATTAAACCATCAAAATTTCTGATATATAAACAGAAACAGAAAGTTAATAACACCATTTTAACGAAATAAATTCTGAAAAATAGTATAGAAATAAATCGAGCCCACTGAATGCACAGTGTGTCCTTAAAGAAATTATTCCCTTCAAGTATCCGAGGTGTTGGAATATTATCCTCCCATGATAGAATATTATCCTCCCAGGATAGAACGATTTACTCACCAGCGTATTGGTACCAAAAACTCCGGTGAACTTCGAACTACTCAATGGTCATAAAACACACTGGAAAATATTGTGCAGAAGAAGAAGAAGATAATCAGTAAGCAAAAATTCTAGGATTCAAGTCATATTTATAGCTCATTTGGCATTGCTTCTGAAAAAGTCTGGACCGGACCAGGTTGCGGGTCATGGGTTATTTCGGATTAAATTTTCGTTAATTAATTAATTAAATAATTGAAATGAATTTTGTCCAAAAAGATTAATCAATCAATCTTTGACCAAATCCGAATCTTCGATATGTGATGTAGTATGATTCGATATGAAGCTTAAGAAAAAGAAAAGAACTTTTAAGACTTATGTTAAATAATAAAAGTTTTGTGGAGCCATAATAATTGTGCGTCTATAAAAATTTCCTATTAAAGGTAAAACAAAAATTTTAAAGTTAAAATTATTTTCAATTAGAAATGTATCATTATTGTTTAAACAGACTAATAAGAAAAGTTAACACATCATTAAAACAGAAAAAATATAATATCAGGTCAGTCAAAAATAAAATATTTACAAATATTGTGCATAAAACTTAATTATAATTTTTAAAAATAAGAGAAATTACGTACTACAACAAATAATAAAAATATTTTACATTAGTTAAAAATAAGAGAAATTACAGACCAAAAAGGGAAAGTGCAGAGGAGAAAGCTGGATAAATTAAAGTAGGACATCAAGTGGACATAGAATTGAACTTCAGTTTCCCACATCACTATGTTACTTCAAATGTCAACTTATATTTGACGGCAATTTGGATACTCCACATCAAGCAGTTTTTGGACACATTCCATTTACATCATTTGAGAGACAATCAAAAGGAATTAAACAATATTCAGTGAAACCTAAGTATTAATTTTCTGCTGGAAACTTATAGTCTGTTTGGCCGAACTTTTAAAATTTGATTGTTTTGGAAGCTTTTCAAAAAGGATTCTTGGTGAGAAATAGTTTTTGTTTGGTTAATTAATTTGAAAAGTATTTTTGAGCAACAATTAGTGTTTGTCCAAGCTTTTAAAAAATATTTTTAAGTGTATTTTTCTTAAAAGCGTTTTCCAAAAAAAATATTTTTGAAGAGAAGTTACTTTTTTATGTTTCTGCTTCTACTCAAAACCATTTTTTTCCCTTCAAAAAGTTGTCCCAAACACATTAATTTTCGCAAAACACTTTTAACTAAAAAAAACATTTTTCGCTAAAAATAAGCTTGGCTAGTGATAGTAATCAAATTGTCGATGATACATGCAGGATGTAGAGATGGTAAGACTTTACTTGCACTCGGTATTTAAATTAAATCAATAAATACACGGCATACTTTTTATACATTTTATTATTAAATAAATATTAGTGAATAATATAGTTATAGTAAATTAGTATAATTTTAGTATAAAACCAAGTGCGAAAAGCTTTTACAAATACTGGAATTTTGCTAGATCAAATGTTAAAGCAAAAAAGGAAATCATGCCTGTTGGATGAACTATTTTGAAAAGATTGCGGGTTTTCTATAGAAAAAATAGAAAGGAAATTACCAGCTATGTCCATTTATAAGTAGTTCATTATAAAAATTGGTCAATTGATAAAATATTATTAATATTAGTCAAATTAGCCAATTAGCTATCTGTCGCAAAAAAATATAAATTTTTTGCTTTGTTTTGAGTGACTGTTATTAGAATAGATTGGGCACAACATAAGGAGCTTGAATCTCAGTTTTGGGATGATTTGGTGAAATTTTGAGGTGGTTTGAATTGAAAATTCGAATTAAAAATTAAACATGAAAAAAATGATATGTGTATCACGCTATGTATCATTTGTGTATCACATATGTATCATATTTGTATAAATGGGGAATCACATGTATATCCATGTATACTTGTGTGAGATACATGCGTAATACATGTTTGATACATGTGTCGCAGAAGACTTTTTTGAACTCGATTTAATTACGAATTGTGATACAAAACCAATCCAAATCACCTCCAATTTCAACTATACCCATTGAAAAAGTTCCTTTTTTGTTTAGATTTTTGGAATACTGTATATATTTTTTGTATTTCATCACCTTATTTGCTACATCATCCATGAAATTTCCTTTCCATCTTGTATCTAGTGTTTCTAATCACGCTTAAAAATATGGAAGATGATTTTTGCATGTGATTCTTTGAGAGAAAGAACCCTATTATTTGGGTTTTTAATTTTTGTTGGCTAGTTTTGGTAAGTATATAATTAATGGCTAGAGGTTGCTAAGTTGAGATTTATTTGGGACATTTGTATAAGTTTTCCAAAATAGAAATTGAACTGGTTGTGGAACATTTGGATGCCCTCCTAAACCAAAATTTTTTTTTTATAGAATATGATTTTTTTTTTCGGGTGATTTTTAACTTTTAACCCCGCGCTTATCCCCTAGGATAAATAATTCAAGGTCAAAATTTAAAAATTCTGCTCACGGGGTAAGCGAGGAGAAATACTTGCAAAACTTGAAACTTTGTCCATGAGGCAAGTGAGGACAAAATTAATTCTAAGATCATCCACTTTGAAGGCTATTTGTGTACTGAAGTGTCCTATTTTTGTAACTTTTTGCTCCAGTCCAATAATCTATGAGCCTCCTTATATAATGGGCCTCTGAATCTGATTCGAACTGCATCTTCCAACCCATATATAAATAGTAAGTAAAAATAGTACGGGCTAGCCAGCTTTCGGATTGGTCATTTAAAAATAGTCAAGATTTATAAAGTCATTGTTTGATGTAATACAGAAAGACCCAGCATAATATACGGGAGATTGGTGCATCTGTGTATGAACTTCCAGCGTATTATGCTGGAACTCCAACACTTGGAAAGTTCCAGCATAATATACTAGAGATTGGAGCACCTGTGTATGAACTTCCAGCATATTATGTTGGACCGGTATATTATTCTGGAACTCCAGTATATCTACTAGAGTTGCTTGAGTACTTTTCGAATTTTGAACAGTGTTTTCGTTCAAATTTATCTTTACATGAAAAATGGCTAAATTTCGATTACTTTTGAAACTGTGACTATTTTTGAATGACTACTTATAAATCTGACTATTTTTTAATTTCTCCCAAATAGCAAGGACAAGAATATTTCTTTTGCATAAAACTTAGACCATGCATGTACCTCACTAACTTCATGTTCAACACATCTTTGGAAGAAATAAATATTCTCTATTATCCAAATTTACATAAATTCACTGTCACCAAGTCACGTAATGAAAGTTTCAAATTATTAAATTGCAAAAGTTTTAAACCTCGAGACCATCCCAAATCGAGGTCGAAACACTGCTTAAATACTGGTTTAATTTATTTCACTGTTTAATACATTTATTTAATTTATTATTTATCAATTGGTATTGGATAAATCACGAATCTTTAAAACCGCAATATAAGTTTAATTGTTACTCAAATTTTGGGATAAACAATTTGGCGCTCACCGTGGGGCTAAGGATAATAGTGATTGTTCAGTACTGATTCTGATAAGACACACTATTTTATGCTTGTTCTTGTCAAGAATTTTTGCTTTCAGGTTAAAACATGTCAAACTCACAAAATGCATCCACACACGGTGACAATGGCCTCTGACTGCACGGGGAAAATGAAAATGTGATTGCTCCAAAAATCGAGGTGCCGCAGACTAATCTCGGAGGAGCACCGGCTATCAACCCCGTCGATGTCAGCACGCACATTGCTCTAATTGAGGACCTAGACATGGATCTCGATGGGAGTATATGCAGAGAAGACTGATCTGGTGGCCAAGAAACGCAGAGCAGAGGAGATGAAGGAGTCAGTCTCCAAGTGATATGCTTCAGGCTCAGCAAACCGCTATTGCTCAGTTGCAAAATCAACATAGAGCTCCGAATAGGGTCGAGCCGGAAATTACTCGCGTACCGATCCAGTACATGAAAGGTCGAATGGTAACACATCCGGGACTGACCCTGCAGTAATGAAGATGCTCGAGGATCTCACCAAAAGAATTGAATCAGGTGAGAAGAAAATCGAAGCCAACGACAAAAAAAATGGAGACATACAACTCTCGAGTTGATCAGATACCGGGGGCACCACCAATCTTGAAAGGGATGGATTCGAAGAAATTTGTACAAAATCTGTTTCCTCCAAGTGCAGCTCCAAAGCCTATTCCAAAGAAATTTCATATGTCAGACATACCCAAATATAATGGGACCACCGATCCAAACGAGCATGTTACTTCATATACATGCACCATCAAGGTTAACTATTTAGAAGATGATGAAATCGAATCTGTGTTGTTGAAAAAGTTCGGAGAGACCCTTTCGAAGGGAGCAATGATTTGGTATCACAACCTACCACCAAATTCCATCAACTCATTTGCCATGTTAGCAGATTCTTTCGTAAAGGCGCACGCCGAAGCCATAAAGGTCGGAACAAGGAAATCGACCCTCTTCAAGGTAAGACAAATGGATAATGAAATGCTGAGGGAATTCGTGTCTCGATTTCAAATGAAGCGCATGGAATTGCCATCGGTCACGGATGATTGGGCCGTTCAAGCTTTCACCCAAGGGTTGAATGAACGGAGTTCGATAGCATCACGTCAGTTGAAACAAAATTTGATTGAGTATCCAACTGTAACTTGGGCAGATGTACACAATTGATATCAATCGAAGATCAGGGTCGAGGACGACCAACAAGGAGCTCCTTCCGGTTCAGTACATCCAAATAGGTCGACAGGTAAAAATCAGAGGGACGTCGACAGGGAGCCAAGGTCAAACAAAGACCGATACCAACCATATATTTCAGATCAAAGGAACAACGATCCATGACGTAATTCCACCCGAAATGATCGAAGAAGTAATCGTGGACAGAGTTCTCGAGGACTTATGAGAAAAAGTAGTTTTTACAATTATGCAGATCCCACAGAGGCACCTCGACTACCGAAATATAATTTTAGCATCGATGCATCAGGCATTGTATCGTCTATCGGAAGGATCAAAGACACTAGGTGGCCCAGACCCATACAAACCGATTCTTTTCAAAGAAACCCAAATTTTATGTGCAAGTATCATGGCACGCATGGTCGTAGGATCGACGATTGCAGGCAATTAAGGGAAGAGGTAGCCCGTCTATTTAATGATGGCCACCTTCGAGAGTTCCTCAGCGATCGAGCCAATAATCATTTTAGGTAAAGGGACGCCAATAGGATGAATGAACAGGAAGAACCCCAACATGTCATTTATATGATCGTCGAAGGGGTCGACGTTCCACAAGGACCCGTATTCAAATGCACTAAGGTATCAATCACTAGGGAGAAATGAACCCGAGATTATGTGCCAAAAGGCGCCTTATCATTCAACAACGAAGAAGCAGAAGGCATCTCTCAGCCTCACACGACGCTCTAGTAATTTCTATCTTATTAAATAAAGTTCAAGTTAAGCGTGTTTTAGTGGATCCGGGTAGCTCGACAAACATCATTCGATCGAGGATCGTGGAACAGCTCGGCCTGCAGGATCAAATTGTACCTGCAGATCGAGTCTTAAACGACTTCAATATCCCTAGTGAAACAACTAAGGGGGAGATTATATTACCGGTGAACGTGGCTGGAACCATTCGGGATACCAAGATCCACGTAATCGAGAGCGACATGAGGTACAATGCCCTACTCGGAAGTCCTTGGATCCATAACATGAGGGCTCGACCCTCCACCAGATGATGAAATTCCTGATGTCAGATGGTGTAAAAATAGTGTACGGGGAACAGCATGTTTCAAAGGAAATTTTTGCGGTCGATAAGGTAATGTCGATATCGACATTGTCAAACTCAAAAAAGTCGAGCATCAAAGGTAAACAGGGAGCCAAATAGCAATCACCACCACCAGCCTCGAACGAATCGGGGAAGCAGGAGATAGAAGAAGAAGAATAAGAAGAGGATTTTCTGACCCTCGAACCTTTGTTGTTCCTGAAGATTCTAACGCTACCAGATCAACAGCCGAAGAGCTGGAATGGGTTATACTGATCGAGTACTTTCCCGAACGAAAGGTATACCTGGAACGGGATTAACCCTCGAACTCATGAAAAAGCTTATTCAATTCCTTATTGATAACATAGATTGTTTTTCTTGGTCCCATTTAGACATGACAGGGATCCCGCCAGAGATAATAACGCATCGACTAAGCCTAGACCCTAAGTTCAGACCGGTGAAGCAAAAGAGGAGACCCCAGTCCGAAGTGAAGCATGCATTCATAAAGGACGAGGTAACCAAACTTCTCAACATAGGGTCCATTCGGGAGGTAAAATATCCCGAATGGTTAGCCAATGTAGTCGTAGTCCCTAAAAAAGGGAATAAACTTAGAATATGCGTAGACTATAAGGACTTAAACAAAGCATGTCCCAAAGATTCTTTTCCACTGCCTAACATCGATCGCATGATCAACGTCGTGGTCGGCCACGAGATCCTTACCTTTATCGATGCCTACTCCGGGTACAATCAAATTCAGATAAACCCCGAAGACCAAGAAAAGTCTTCATTTATCACCAAGTACGGAACATACTATTATACTGTAATGCCCTTCGGGCTAAAAAATGCAGGAGCTACTTACCAACGCCTAGTAAATAAAATGTTCGAAGAACAAATAGGTAAGTCAATGGAAGTCTATATTGATGACATGCTAGTTAAGTCCCTGCGCGCAGAGGACCATTTAGCTCATTTGTAGGAAACGTTCGAGATTCTGAGGAAATATAACATGAAGCTCAACCCCGAGAAATATGCTTTCGGGGTCGGTTCGGATAAGTTCCTCGGCTTCATGGTGTCGAATCGGGGGATCGATATCAATCCCGATAAAATCAAGGCTATCAAAGACATCCCCATCGTGGACAGTGTAAAAGCCATACAGAGGCTAACGGGACTGATAGCTACCTTAGGTCAATTCATCTCGAGGTCATCGGATCAAAGCCACTGATTTTTCTCTCTACTCAAAAAGGAGAATGACTTCGCCTGGACCCCGGAATGCCAACATGCATTAGAGGAATTAAAGTGATACCTGTCGAGCCCACCGCTGCTTCACACTCTGAAGGCAGATGAGAAACTTTACTTGTACTTGGCAGTATCAGAAATTGCGGTAAGTGGTGTCCTGGTTCGAGAAGAGCAAGGTACGCAATTCCCTGTTTATTACATAAGTCGAACTTTAGGGAAAGCAGAAACTAGATATCCACACTTGTTGCAACCCTCTTTTTCCCTCGCGGGATCGGGGTTTCGACATTCTGTGACTACTTATTTCCTTTTAGGATGGGATATGGAATTTGAAGAGTCGCCACCTGACGGATTAAGGTGTGTTAGGGAACCTAAAGCAAATAACTCATAAACCGGTTTACATTTCTAGAAATTGGGTAAGGACTTGAAATTACCTTGAGGGGAAGGTGTTAGGAACCCCTCGAGGTCCATAATGGTGGGTCCCAGCCAAACTCAATTTAAGTGAATTAGTCATAAAGCAACTTGAACAAATAAAGATTATTTTTAAAACGAGAATAAGGGGGTCCTAGGTTTATTAGCCTATAGGATCATTTCTGTACAATACTCGGTAAACTTTCCTCAAATAGAGGTGTTACGCGAGCATTAGCGCACAGGTTATCATATCCTTTACTACCCAATTACCCTCCCCTTAATTATTATCTAAGCGTTCTAGTAGTATCGAGTACGTACCCTATGCGTGCATTACCCGTCCCTTTTCTATGCACCTGGAGCTGCTTAGAGCCTCTATTTAAGGTGGTTCTAGATTCACCTATGGTGCTTAAAATGAGAAAACTATGCGTCAAATAAAACATGTAGGATTGTCACATAAAAGGAGCAATTAGGGGGCTCACATTTACCTCCACAAGTAAGAAAACAATTGCACGCCTCAAGCAAACAGTTTAAACTATTTAAAGCCTTATAGCAGGATATCTAGATGAGCACAAAGCATAATATGCAGCATTTTATTAAGACGAGGCAGAGAATACCTAATCAGTTTGCCTACTGATTTTATTACTTACTGGATTTGGGCAGTTTGTAAGTAGTCAAACAAACACATTTTTAAACTTCAAAACTTTAGTCAACCTACAGATCTGCCTAGGTGATAACTGGTCAAGATCCTATAGACATAGTGTCTAAGCGTGAATCAGACCATAATAATAAATTGGCGATTGATTTATAACAGGCAGATTATTATCCGTTTAGACTCTATAGGCATGTTGTCTATGCACTGAAAAATTATCACAAGCATTACTTCAGGACATATAAACACAGAAATTGATTTTACATATTTATCTCTACAAACATGATATCCAAGTGTCAAATTATTTTTTTACGTATTTCCTATAGGCATGATATCTAGGCGAATAAAGGCGTTAATTAATTGCCCAAACGAGTTCTACAAAAGAACCTAGAAACATGATTTCTAATGCACACACAGAGATTTTGAAAATATGGTACTTGAGGCAAAATTGATAACGTCCTAGAAGCAGGATTTCTAAGGTGCAAAAATGTAAAAATTCAGGATTTCAAAGAATGAGATAAGTCCTATGGGCATTATTTCTAAGGCATATAAATCACCACAATAACCTATAGGCATGATTTCTACCCAAACCCAACAATAATATATACATATAAAGTCCCTCCCATTTTACTAATAACCCCAATATCAATTTTTACAAGAATTATTATTACAGACCATATATAAAAGAATTACATAATGAAAATCACTATATTATAGGGAGCCTTAGCATGCCTAATGTCAATCTTGGAAGCCAAGCCTTCAACCAAATCTTAAGTGTGCCATATTCTCATAGTATACCAAATGGTCTTCTGGTGCGTCAAAGTTCCCAAGGGCCTCAGGGACCCCAGGTAGTGCTTACACCAGAAACCCTTTTAAAGAAACAGTTTTGTGAACAAGTGTGAAAAAGCCAGCCCCAGTGTGTCAGAGTTCGTAGGAGTCTCATGGACTCCTAGGCAGTGCTCACACTGGAGAGGCAGGACCCTAGATATTCTAAGAGTAGGAGTTGAAAATAGTATATGAAAATAGGAATAGTTTTAGGAAAATAGTTCAGAAATAAAAATAGGAGTAAACAGAGTCATTGCAGCACTTTGAGTTCAAAGATTTTCAGCAATCAAACATTGGACAAAACATAATCATGATTACTTCAAGCAAAGTTTCACATTTCCTAGATTTGACTTAGTTTATCACTAGGTGAGAAGATAGCATACTGGGATCAGAATAATGATCAGACAACTATACAGGGAAAGGTAGCAGGGGTTGGGAGCATAGAAGTCAGGAACACATAAAACATGACAAACATGAAGGCATGCTAGTCAAGAAATAAGTGGATAAGTATCCTGGGTCAAATAAGAACATGCTAGAGTGTATGAACCATATTGACATGCTGGACGAGACAATTTCATGAGAGTTGAGGCCAGCTAGTTCGCAGAGACATAAAGTAGGAAAAGGCTGGTTGACAGAAAAATTACATAACATACTGAATAGGACCTAATGACAGAGATAGACATGATGGTTAAGAACAAGAAATAGGAAGCACATAGGTTTAATCACATATGATAACAGCCAGATTACATAACACATAATAGAACCTAATGACAGAGATAGACATGCTGATTTAAAGCAATAAATAGGAAATACAGAAGTTTGACTACACAGAAGTAGTCATTGCTAATTAAAATCAACAAAACAGGAAAGACAGAAGTAGTCATGTTAATTGAAATCAATATACAGGAAAGACATGGACTTTACTACACAAAAGTAGAGCAATAGATAGGAAAGCACATAGGTTTAAACCTTATAGCATAATGAATGACAATAGGAGGAGAGACATACCAGTTAAAATAGCAAATAGGAAGGTAAAAGGATGCAGAACCCAGTAGTCTAGCCTTGGCTTTCAGCAGGCTAGACAGTGTAGCAAACACAAGTAACAAAAAGGTTTGAATAAGAGCAAGAGTTTGTGTGTGTATGTGTGTGTGTGTGTGTTTCTTTCTGAATGTGTTTCGTGTTTTGAAAGAAAACCAGAATGAAGCTTATATAGCACTTAGCAAGGTAAACAAATAAGGAAAGAATAAAATCAGAGTTCATAAAACAAGGTAATCAATTAGTTAATTGAGGAATTAACTAAATCAATCCACACAAAAGAATCCGGAAATGACTCCTTAAATTGGGGAGAATTCCTTAACGACTCAAATTGGGATTCAAATAAGGTAAGTGAGTCAATTACTTACCACATAGGAGTCAATTAAATCCCTAAATCAGACTAGTAGTCTAATTAGGGAAAGTGGTACTAATTAAAGTCACAAATAAGGACAATAAGTAAAATCACAGAGAAGCACTAATTTTAACAGGAAAATATAATTTGTACCCTAAATAAAATCAGTCAATATATATTATTTGACAAAGATAAACAATAATGGGAAAATATTGAAGTAAATAATGAAATAGGCAGAAAAACCTAGGGTTTAAAGCATATACACAAAAATTAGTCAAACTAGTAAAGATAAACAGATTCAAACACTTAGAAGCCTAAAAACCTTTTGAAGAGAACTTAATATGAAACCATAATTCTTATAAAACACCGGAATCGAATAATAATAAGGAAAACATAAGGTTTTTTGAAGAAAAATACTCAATAATGCTTAAAATCATCTCAGATCTACAAGGATCTGAACAGACCCACATAGAAAGAGATTAGAGTTTTCAAAAATGACAGAGATGAAAGAAAACCTGGTTTAAAATCATAGATTCGAGCCATAAACACGAAGAAAATAATACTCACAAAGGGAGATGGCAATAGATAGGCTCATGAAAAGGTTTTGAACAAAATATAGGTTGAATGTCTTCGAGATTCTTCCATAAATCGACAAAATTGGACAACCAGAAGAGGTGAGAGGCCGGTAGGGGCCGAAAATTACAGAGAAACCCCATGAACGAGTGATTTTCTAGTGACGGCGGTTAGGTTTTAGGGAGAGTGTTTGAGAGAGAAGGGGAGAGGGAAGGGAAATAGAGGCGGTGGGGGTTTGGAAAATGATTAGGGTTAGGGGGTTATGGGTTAATTAAAAAAGGTAATAATATCCTGGACTGTTGATGTCACACCTCCTTTATTATACGCCCCAAAGGGGGTACGGGAGTTTTTCCACTTAAAGTGACATTATTCGAAATGGGATTATTTTATTTTTATTAGAGTCGCCACTTGGAATAGTTTATTTGGTGTCCCAAGTCACCGGTTTAAATCCCAAATTGAGGAATTTTGACTCTGTTTAAATTGTCTGCGAACCAGAAATCCGGGTAAGGAATTCTGTTAACCCGGGAGAAGGTGTTAGGCACTCCCGAATTCCGTGGTTCTAGCACGGTCGCTTAATGATTAAACTTGGCTTAAATTGTTTAATTACTCACTTTTAGGATATATTTGTATTTTTAACCTTTCTTATTATTCGATTATTTAAATAATTAACTCAATACGAGTCACGCGTACGCATACTCGTTTAGTTCGACGTGTCAAGAATCTTGTCACGCGTATGATGCAAGGCTAAATTGCATAGTTGAATCATATGATATACCATACCGATAAAAAAAAAATAATACACTTGTGACGTGCTTAATGGAATTTATTTCATGTGTAGGTGAAGTGGAGATGAAACGGAGCTAAAAGGATGCAACTACGTCGGAACATACGTAAAAGGAGACACCCGGGCGATAGCCGGACGACAAAACCAAACAACTTGGCCCTGCCTGGCGTTAGCCAGGCGTTAGGGCTGAAACGCCAGCCCTACCCTGGCGTTAGCCAGGCGTTAGGGCTGAAACGCCAGCCCTGGCCTGGCGTTAGCCAGGCGTTAGGGCTAAAACGCCAGCCCTGGCCTGGTGTTAGCCAGGCGTTAAGGCTGAAACACCAGGGTCCCCAGTTCGGTAAAAAGCCGATTTTTGACGAAATTAAGTGCTTTTCAATTGAAAT
>ML384904.1:4797-40260 GCA_005239525.1 Nicotiana knightiana
CATCATCACTACCTGAGCATAGCCTTAAGGCTCTCAGAAACACAACTACTGAGCTGAACAACATATTATTCTTTTGCAGGGCCATAACAACAACCCCAACCAATTACACATGGAAAGAAACACCTCGAATTATATCTGTAGCACCATTTCAATTCCTCAAATTCCTGATTCATAGCAAGCGCTTCGCGGCACGTAAGATTGAGTAGGAATGAATATAGGCATAAGACTCAAAGGAATAGAATCGCACGATGAGGAATCAAGAAGGGAAGTACTCCTAACAGTCCTGTAGCCTCTCGAAGATAAGTACAGACGTCTCCGTACCGATCCGCAAGACTCTACTAGACTTGCTCATGACTCGTGAGACCTACGGGAACCTGGAACTCTGATACCATGTTGTCACGACCCAAAATCCATAATGTCGTGATGGCGCCGGACATCATTGTCAGGCAAGCCAATCATTAATTAATTGAAATAATTTCCTGTTTTTTTAACATTTATGAAAAAGCATTTCCTTTTACTTTATTACATATTAACTAAATAAAATCGGTCGAGTAAAACAATAGTTTGAATATTCCATTTTAGAAATTATATCCCAACACATCCCAGAACCCGGTGTCACAAGTACATGAGCATTTTCTAAGAATTTATACAATCATCACAAAGCCTGTCCGAACTACAAATTGGACAAGGAAATTTAAAATGAAAATAAATACCGTATGAGGGAGACTCTGTCAGCTGCAGATCGCCTCCGGATGGTGCAACTCCTCTAAGTCTCCAAACCAGCCATGTCACTATGAAAGTACCTGTGCAATAAAAATGCACAAGTGTAGTATGAGTACAAAAACAATGTGTACTCAGTAAGTCGCCCACCTAACCTCAGAGAGGTAGTGACGAGAGGTCGAATTAGACACTCACTAGGGTCCAACAATTTATTTAACAACATAAGATGAACACGATAGGCATGTAAAGGTAGTAAAGCAGCAAATATATAAGGCACTGAAATCCAAGTAAATACTGGAAGTAAATAGACAGTTACCACTTTCTCATTTTTTTTCCTAAATATATTAAATAAACAATTTCCTCTTCGTTTTCCCCCAAATATCATAAATCAACAATTACTTCTTTATTTTCGCCCAAATATCTCACCACTTCAACAATCATGAAAACGTTTAACAATTTAGCATGCGCATACGGGATAAGGACAACCGGCCTGAGCCATAATAATAATCATCTCTGTGCACTGCCAAGGGTCGAATGGCCCGAACCATAATATTTCTTTCAATCTCGCCATGGCGTACGACCCGCTCCCATGAGAGTGGGGGAAATAACACTCCGCTCACGAATGTAAATTGCGAAGCGGTCACATGCAGTCATACACAATCAACAGTCCACCCCGACTGCGTCGGGAAAATAAATACTCAAGTAAATGACAGATTTCTCTTTTGAAAACCACAAAATAGTATTTAAATCTTTTTTTTCGAAATTCACTTGCCAAGATTTTATAATGTTTAATAATACAACCTTATCTGGAAATACAATTGCTCGCGAAGGGAATCAATTCTCTTTTTAGATGATTAAGAAAATACACTCTAATATTCCTTAGTCATTCGATTACAATTTCGATTATATTAGCAGTCTAATATTACAGACGAGATCACAGGTACAATAGGTAAGGCATGCTAGTGGGTCCTAGGCTACCCGGACATGGCATAATAGTAGATACGCACGGACCCCGTCACCTCGTGCGTACGTAGCCCCCACAGATAGTAACACATACTTAATTAGTTCACCTAGGGGGACAATTCCCCCTCACAAAGTTAGAAAGGAGGCTTACCTCGCTCCGAAGTCCCATAACCGGCTTCCAAGCCCTTCCGACGACTCCAACGGACACACAACGCCCCAAAACAATCCAAATAACGGCAAACTAATGAAAATATACTCTGATATTTGCAACAATTCCAAATTTATATAATTTCCCAACCCCGCTTAGTGTAATGACCAAAATTCCCTCGGACCCACGTGCCCAAAAATCTGAAATTTCTCGAAGATATATTCTACCCATTGCTCTATTAGCTCATATATACAATTTACTCTACATTCCATGCTCAAATTCGTGGCTAAAAATCTAAATTACCATTTCTAGGTTTTCATCAATATTATCCAAAATTTTCCACAAATTTTCATCTATAATTCCATGCAATAACCTTGTATTAACTTAGAAACAGGAATGAGTTACTTACCTTGTGATTCCTGACGAAAACCCCCCTCTTGAAGATCCTCCAAAATCGACCAAACCAAAGAAGAAATGAAGAAATGGCCAACAATCTCGGTTTTAAAACTTTCTGCCCAGGCCATTTTTCGCACCTGCGATCCAACACTCGCACCTGCCATTCCGCAGGTGCGACCAAACCTCCGCACCTGCGGCTTTTCCTCAGCTCGAGTCAACTTCAACCTGCGCCCTATAACCTGCATCTGCGACCTCGCAGGTGTGGAAATACCATCACACCTGCGATCCCAGCCGGACCATCAATTCTTCTCACCTACGATGCCATAGCCGCACCTGCGGCCAAATCCTCGCAGGTGCAGTCACACCAGATGACAACAAATTCAAGCCTTCTTCAAACTCTCAACTTGATTCGTTAACCACCCGAAATCCACCCGAGGCCCCTGGGACCCCGTCCAAATTATACCAACCTGTTCCAAAACATAATGCGTACTTTCTCGAGGCCTCAAATCACATCAAACAATATCGAAACCACGAATCGCACCCAAATCCCAACTTTATGAACTTAGAAATTTCCAACTTCTACATACGATGCCGAAACCTATCAAATCACGTTCGATTGACCCCAAATTTTGCACACAAGTCATATTCGACATTACGGACCTGCTCCAAGTTTCGGAATCACATTTTGACCCCGATATCAAAATTTCCACTTCCGGTCGGATTTCTCCAAAAACCTTCAAATTCCTATCTTTATCCAAATGACTTCAAAATGACCTCCGATATTCGAATTCACTTTCGATCGCGCTCCCAACTCCAGAATCACCATACGAAGCTATTCCCAAACTCGGAATCCCAAACGGACATCAATATCACTGAAATGTGCTTCAAGCCAAACTCAGGAAATTTTCTTCAAAATACTGACTTCCACAATATATGCCGAAACGCTCCCGGGTTATCCGAAACTCGATTCGGACATACGCCCAAGTCCGAAATCATCATACGAACCTGTAGGAACCTTCAAATCCTGATTCGGAGGTCATTTACTCAAAATTTCAATCTTAGTTGATTCTCCCAACTTAATGCTTCTGAAAATGAGAATTTTCTTTCCAAATCAACTCTAAACTTTCCGAAATTCAATTCCGACCACACCTACAAGTCATAATACCTGAAATGGAGCTGCTCACGGCCTCAAACCGCTGAACGACTGTCACGACCCCAAAACCAGGCCAGTCGTGATGGCGCCTATGATGGAATTAGGCCAGCCAAAAACCCAAACTCGAATCATAATAAGCTTCCCTTTTACATATTTACTAAACTGATTTCCAATAAAGGTTCCTTTAAACATTTATAAAACAGTTAAATCTATACTGAACATTAAATACAACCCCCGAGAACCCGGATTCACTGGTCATGAGCATCTACATAAAATATACAACTCGACTAAAATAAATACTATAATAGTAAGTAGGAGAGGGAACATGACTGTGAACGCATGCAGCTACCTTGCCAACCTCCGAGAATCTCTGGAACAGATAGACAGCTCACCCTGTCCTAACACCTAAATCTGCACACAAGGTGCATGGAGTAATATGAGTACGCCAACTCAGTAGTAATGAAAATAAATCAAGTCTAAACGACAAGGAAACACATAAACCCAATGCCATCAATCACAATATACACAACCTTACTTTCCAATAGTATAACATAGATATACGAAATTATCATGCCTTAAAACAAACTTCAGAAAAACCCTTTGAAGAATATATATTTTCAACAACTTCAAACCGAAAGATTTAGTATGAAAATGAAATGAATCATATAGAGGCCCCTCAGGCAAAACATGCTTCATAAGCTCAGAGTGAAAGTAGTAAATCACAAGTAGCCCCTCGTGCAAAACATATTTCATATAGAGGCCCCTCGGGCAAAACATATTTCATAAGCTCAGGGTGAAGGTAGTAAAATCATAAGTAGCCCCTCGGGAAAAACACGTATCATAATCAGCTCCTCTGGCATGCCTCACAGTCACTCATAATCAGCCCCTCGGGCATACCTCACCATCACTCGTAATCAATCCCTCAGCACCTCACAGTCACTCAGCACCTCACAGCCACTCCGCACCTCACAATCACTCATGCCTCCCAATCACTCGTCACTCGGCCCTCTGTAGGTACCTGCACTCACTGGGGGTATGTACAGATTCCGGAGGGGCTCCTACAACCCAAGCACTATAAACAAGCCAAATCATGGCATCAATAACTCCCAGGCACTCAGCCTCTCTCATATCATAACATCCTCACAATATGGTCCCTCGACCTTACTCAGTAAGACACTCTCATCATGCCACTCGGGCCATAAATAAACGGGGTTCTCAACCCAAAATAGTATTTCATTTCAAGAAAAAGTAATATCATCAAATAGGAGCGTCAACAATTTCACAAGAAAGACTGAGTGTAAAATCATAGTTTCAAAGTAGTGGGAATATCAGTAAAATAGCCCTGAAGGGGTTAAAACAGATTGGTACTAGGCCTCAAACATGGCTTACAATCTAAATATATCAAACCATAGCAATACTGTAAAACATATGCTTAAAAAGCAGTTTCGCAACTCAATAGTTGCCTAAAAAGGAACATATTTCCAAAGTTTCAGTTCGTGCATGCCCCACACTCGTCATCCAGTGTGTGCGTCACTGCAAATCCGTGAAGGGATGTAAAGTCCGGGGTTTCATACCCTCAGGACAGGATTTATAACCATTACTTACCTCTACCGGGCCACAACACTAGTCCGCAATGCTCTTGCTCCTCAAATTGGCCTCTGATTGCTCCGAATCTAGCCAAAACCAGTTTAACATCATCAATATATAACTAAGGAACACAACCCAATCGAAAACTATCAAATTACACGAGAATCTCGAAATTCGGCCAAAATCGAGCCCCGGGCCCACGTCTCGGAATTCGATAAGTTTTACATCATTAGAACCTTATCCTCCCACGAGACCATACATACCAAGAACACTAAAATCGGACCACAATTTCCCACTCAAATCCTCAAAAGAAAAATCCCATTCCCATGCACCCTTCTTCCCCTAATTTTGGGTTTAATTCCTCAAATTGCATGGTGTAAATCAAGACAAATTCATGAAATTGAACCAAAGATGGTTGAAGAACACTTACCACAAGAACCCCGCTAAAAAGCTCGTCCAAAATTTCCTTCTCCCGAGCTCTCAAATGGAAAAATAAGTTATGGCCCAGAACCCCCGAAATAGGACTTAAAACTGACTGCCCAAGCCTTTTCTTCACTGCGATCGCGGAAGCTCCCACGCGATCGCGAAGAACAAATCTGTTGCCCCATCAAATTACCCTACGCGATCGCAGACGTCCACACGCGATCGCAATTCATCAGGACATAAACCCACGCGATCGCAAACCACTCTACGCGATCGCGAAGAACAACGGCTCAGCCCACTCATGCGCCCCTTTAACTCTATGCGAACGCAAACAAAGCTACGCGATCGCACTGCCCAAAAACTGCATACTCACGCGATCGTAGCCTCCATCACGCGATCGCATATAACAAAAATCCTGCCATCCCCAGCTAGGTCTACGCGATCGCAAACCCCTTCCCGCGATTGCGTAGAAGGAAACCAGAAACTCACACCAGAAAAAATCTGCCCAGTTTTCAAGCCAAGAGTTGGTCCGTTAATCACCCGAAACACACCCGAGGCCCTCGGGACCTCAACCAAACATACCAACATATCCCATAATATCATTCAAACTTAGTCGAGCCTTCGAAACACCAAAAACAATGCAACAACACAAAAATCACATCAAATTCAAGCCTATGAACTTTGAAACTTCCAAATTTCACCAACTACGCCGAAACCAACCAAAACACCTTCGATTGACTTGAAATTTTGCACACATACTCAAAATGACATTACAGACCTGTTCCAACTTTCGGAATTCCATTCCGACCCCGATAGCCTATTTTCCACCGCCGACCGGAAATCGCCAAAAACTAACTTTCGCCAATTCAAGCCTAATTCTACACCGGACATCCAAACTTCATTCCGAACACACTCCCAAGTCCCAATTCACCTAATGAAGCTATACGAGCCATACAATCCACATTCCGAGGTTGTTCACCAGTAGGTCAACTCTCAGATGACTTTCTCAACTATTAGGCTATCTTGAGAGACTAATTGCCTCAATTCTCATCATGACCACTCTGAACCCAAACCAACCGACCCAAAAAACACAAATGAAGTTGAACCACGTAAAATAAGGCAGAAACGGGGCTAAACTCTCAGAATGACCAGCCGGGTCGTTACATCCTACCCCACTTAAACATACGTTTGTCCTCGAATGTGCCAAGAGTAGTTCTCCAACAGCATCAAACTGTTACGTAGCTTACCGTGCACATACCCAGAGGTGATCCCATGTCACCCTATCTCATATAGGTTCAATAGCACAATATCTTCGAAATTTCGAAATCCAAATCCTGGCCCATAAACCTTAGGGCTAAATTCCCACTTCTGAAATGATATACAAGATCAAAATTCCCATAACTATGAACTGAACAAGTATGACATGATAAATCAAGGCATATACGTACTCCAGATGAAATCACATAATACACCGCGCGACTCAAACACTCATAGCGATAACTCTTAGTCACAATAACTGCTTAGAACAACCCAGTACCGATACATAATCTCTTATCAAGAAATGCCTCGCTCTAACACTTCCATATACTACCGATGATGAAAGAAGCACGTAGAACTAACAAACATCCGTCCGATCAGTCAGACATGAAGCTCTCCCTTCCCAAACAGGAATTATAGCAGATTTCGAAGCCGACTCTCGATATTTATCCTTCCAACTATGCTGTAGAAAATTCTGAAAATATTCATTCTAGGTCCAATGACCTGCTCTCATCCATCACAACCACCCTGATAACATGACACTAACCATTCGACACATCGTTACAATTCGAAGCCAAAACCTGTGCAACTTGTGCACCTAACAACAACATCTCAATGAAATCAACTTATATAAAAGATCCACACAAGAGGACCATCATGCCATTAACAATTACCATCACCATATCATGTTAACAGCCTGGCACACACCGTAAAAATCAAAACATATGAATCCAATACCAAAGGTCATACCCCTACATAACTCATCTACACAGCGTGATCTCACCCAAGCGCGGGTCGACTTGAAATATTTCAAGACACCTTGCCCAAAATCAATAACCATTCGAAATTCGCCATCAGGTACTCAAAGTGCATTGCCATAACCACGGGGAAAATCGGACGATACCATGCCACCCGAAACAGAAGGTATATAACCAACATGCCTCAATCCCCCAACACCCTAATTACTTACCTTACTCAAATCTAGCTATAAAGCCCAATTAGAACCGCACCATATGTGCACATAACAAATAATCACCACTCCTCGCAACACCAAAGGGTAACTCATAGATCACTCAAGAACATGAATAAACTCAATCACAATCGAATGGTACATTCCTTAATAGTAGAAATTCGGAGCCAACAATTCCGACCCGGTGCAGAACACACACCCATATTAGCCTACCAGTGACCCTAAATTAACTCTGATCACCCACAACAGATAGATAACTTACCGAAAAAGTTCAGAATGACAGAATCATGGTACATACTAACATCCGACTAGCTTAGCTCGTATCTTCATAGTTCACTTCCATAACATATCCTGTTTATGAGAACCCTCAGTCTCGAAGTCCATGAAACGTACGGATTACCATATCTGATCACAACTCCACCGCTCGAATACATAACACATCCCAAATACTCACTCATTTCACGAGGGATACCCCCTATCATTCTTCCGTTTACCAAGAAACCTTGAATATCAACAGTCGATCCAACAATAGGGCGCCACGATACCAATGAAGTACCCTTAACTCAAACACATTGCTCTTTCCGAAATATATATATACCCTTATCATGTCGTACCAATTAGTGATATCATCTACCTAGTCATCTGAAATTGCCCATGCTGCCTAAGAATTTATGACCTTCCTTCTAGAACTGAACTGTGACCTCACATATGCAAATCTCAACTCCACCCAACATACCGCACACGCCATGCCAACCTAGGAAAAATACGGGAACTCCGTGGTCCCTTCTGAGCCACAGGAAACTACGTACCCAACTAGCCAAGAACTTCCATTGGATCCCATTTAGAAACAAACTGACTACATTCCATAAGAAATATGCACCCTTAACTGCGGTAGAAACCATCAGGAACTATCCGAAATCCCATTTGCGAAACACCAACCCATCAGGTGACTGAATTCTTCTAACTCAACCAACTACGCAGGCCACCAAAAATCCAAGAGCATTGCTAAGAAACACCCGAAAAACTCGTCACCTTATGAACACCCAAAGAACTAATCGTATCCCCTACCATGCCGATCCGACCTACTACCAAGTTGCCCTATTTACCCAAGTTGCTTCTGACTTACCTTCAAATTGATACTTCTTCTTGCCGTAATACCATAAATTTGCAACCCCGACTCACCACACGCGACCCAAGCACAAAACCATATTGTCTAAGGCTCATAAGCGACTGAATACTCCCTCGATCATCCCCAAATGCACCACATTAGAAACACTTACCCTGAAGAGACTTCCTACGAATCTAACGCCATTACCTTCACCTTCCTGATACCGATATGTAGAATACCACAAGTCTTGACATCCTCTAACGTAAATCTCAATCACACTGACCAATTAGACAGAATCGACCTGACCCGTTTGCACACTGACATACTAGGAAAGTAATCCACTCACTTGAAGCCACAAGCAAATTCATACACTGCACACACTACACCTTTTACAATTTCCACTAAATCATTCAATAGAACCCAATTACCCAACAGAGTACATTACAACCTATATCGAAGAAATTTCCATTACTCGTGACATTCCCAGACCCCACACCTGCAGGTCATAACTGATTTACCAATATACCTCGAACTGAAACCAATACCACACATAATCATGTAATCAACTTATCAATAACGAACTCCCCCACTTGGCTCAAAGCCAAGGATCAAGACAAACAAGACTATTCCCACACATTAACACTGCCACCATGCTGTGGTGGGATTCAACTAAATCCTCCATAAGCTTATATGAACCAAACCATCTAACACTCAAATCAATTGCCAATCTCGCATCCACCATCGCAATAGTCACGCCAACTTCCACAAGCGATCTAAACTCCAATCACAACATATATCTTTTACTGGTAGAAGAGAACTTATTACATAACTACATAGGGACCACACGCCCTGGGACAACCTGCAGGAGATACCACTGCTCGCTTAGCCTCAATTGCTATCTCTCCGTACAACTCTGAAGACCAGAACTATCACACAATCACTACACCTTCCTGCATCTGAACACAATCGACGCCTACCCTCGAGGCACCACGATACGCGGTAAAAACCTGAAACTGATGGCAGAACTAACACTGGAGCGGTGGTCACAGAAATCTCGAGCTCCTGGAAGCTCTACCCACACATGTCTGACAACATGGATACCCTCACTGGACACCGTGTGTCCCAAGAATGCTACTGAACCGAGCCAAAAGTCACACTCGGAGAATTGGCATAGAGCCTTTCCTCCCTGAATCCTTATAATGCCATCCTTGGATACTGAGTATGCTACTCTCGGCTACGCGAATATGCAAGGATGCCATCAATGAATACAATAACAAGGGGTGCTAATACGGCTGGAATACACCGTCAATCAAATACATGAACGTTACTGGGGCAAATGATCAACTCAAAGACATCACCAGGGACTCATAACCCAACAGAGAAATCCTCTTCACTCCACAACTACACAACATGAGAGGTCTTCCAGGTCTTCCAACATACTCACAACTCAAGGCCATATACCAAATCGAGACAGAAATCGAACACTCAATAAATCTTGCCACATTTCCAGCCAACCCTTTTGTCACAAATCACAGTCTGAACACATCTAACCATCAAATCACACCCACCACATAGGCATCTAGTCACCAATTCTCATCAATAAGAACACAAACGGACATACAAGTCCCCAATTACATGTGCCCACACAACGAAAATCTCAGCAATCAAGCCACAGAATGAATCCGGCCTCAAATCTTCCAGACTGTCCCGTTACCAACATGCCAAAATCACATCTTATCCATGGAAGCCACAAGCCGTCGATGCACAGCTGATACCAGGCGCTCTCGTGCGTGCTCGAATACATGTAAGGAATTCAAGAGTTACGCTCTTGGCTGAATACAATGGATTCGCACGACAAAATTTTTAAAAATGTGAGATTTTCCTAAGGGTACCGCAACCTCTCGAAGATAAGTACAGACGTCTTCGTACCGATCCGCAAGACTCTACTAAACCTGCTCATGATCATTGAGTCCTATGTAACCTAGGGCTCTGATACCAAGCTGTCATGACCCACAAACAAGGCCAGTCGTGATGGCGCCTATCATGGAACTAGGCCAGCCAAAAACCCAAACTCGAATCATAATAAGCTTCCCTTTTACATCTTTACTATACTGATTTCCCATGAAGGTTCCTTTAAACATTTATAAAACAGTTAAACCTATACTGAACATTAAATACAACCTCCGAGAACCCGGAGTCACTGGTCATGAGCTACATAAAATATACAACTCAACGAAAATAAATACTATAATAGTAAGCAGGAGAGGGAGAAGGACTACGAACGCATGCAGCTACCTTGCCAACCTCCGAGAATCTCTGGAACAGATAGAAAACTCACCCTGCCCTAACACCTGAATCTGCACACAAGGTGCAGGGAGTAATGTGAGAAATCCAACTCAGTAGTAATGAAAATAAATCTAGTCTAAGCGGCAAGGAAACACATAAACCCAATGCCATCAATCACAATATACACATCCTTACTTTCCAATAGTATAACATAGGTATACGAAATCATCATGCCTTAAAACCAACTTCAGAAAAACCCTTTGAAGAATGTATCTTTTCAACAACTTCAAACTGAAAGATTTAGTATGAAAATGAAATGAATCGTATAGAGGCCCCTCGGGCAAAACATGCTTCATAAGCTCAGAGTGAAAGTAGAAAATCACAAGTAGCCCCTCAAGCAAAACATATTTCATATAGGGGCCCCTCGGGAAAACATATTTCACAAGCTCAGGGTGAAGGTAGTAAAATCATAAGTAGCCCCTCGGGCAAAACATGTATCATAAACAGCCCCTCGGGCATGCCTCACAGTCACTCATAATCAGCCCCTCGGGCATACCTCACCATCACTTGTAATCAGTCCCTCAACACCTCACAGTCACTCAGCACTTCACAGTCACTCATGTCTCCCAATCACTCGTCACTCGGCACTCTGTAGTTACATGAGCTCACTGGGGGTATGTACAGACTCCGGAGGGGCTCCTACAACCCAAGCACTATAAAAGAGCAAAATCATGGCATCCATCACTCCCAGGCACCCGACCTCTCTCATATCATAACATCCTCACAATATGGGCCCTCGGCCTTACTCAGTCAGACACTCTCATCATGCCACTCGGGCCATAAATAAACAGGGTTCTCGACCCAAAATAGTATTTCATTTCAAGAAATAGTAATATCATCAAATATGAGTGTCAACAATTTCACAAGAAAGACTGAGTGTAAAATCATAGTTTCAAAGTAGTGAGAATATCAATAAAATAGCCCTCAAGGGGTTAAAACACATTGACACTAGGCCTCAAACATGGCTTACAGCCCAAATATATCAAACCATAGCAATACTGTAAAACATATGCTTAAAAGCAGTTTCGCAACTCAATAGTTGCCTAAAAAGGAACATATTTCCAAATTTTCAGTTCGTGCACGCCCCACTCGTCATCCAGTGTGTGCGTCACTCCAAATCCATGAAGGGATGTAAAGTCCGGGGTTTCATACCCTCAGGACAGGATTTATAACCATTACTTACCTCTACCGGGCCACAACACTAGTCCGCAATGCTCTTGCTCCTCAAATTGGCTCCCGATTGCTCTGAATCTAGCCAAAACCAGTTTAGCATAATCAATATATAACCAAAGAACACAACCCAATCGAAAACTATCAAATTACACGAGAATCTCGAAATTCGGCCAAAACCGAGCTTCGGGCTCATGTCTCGGAATTCAATAATTTTTACATCATTAGAACCCTTATCCTCCCACGATCCCGTACATACCAAGAACACTAAAATCGGACCACAATTTCCTACTCAAATCCCCAAAAGAAAAATTCATTCCCATGCACCCTTCTTCCCCTAATTTTGGGTTTAATTCCTCAAATTGCATGGTGAAAATCAAGACAAATTCATGAAATTGAACCAAAGAAGATTAAAGAACACTTACCAAAAGAACCTCGCTGAAAATCTTGTCTAAAATGTCCTTCTCCCGAGCTCTCAAATGGAAAAACAAGTTATGGCCAAGAACCCCCGAAATAGGACTTAAAACTGACTGCCCAGGCCTTTTCTTCACTACGATCGCGGAAGCTCCCACGTGATCGCGAAGAACAAATCTGCTGCCCCATCAAATTACCCTACGCGATCGCAGACATCCACACACGATCGCGATTCATCAGGACATAAACCGACGCGATCATAAACCACTCTACGCGATCGCGAAGAATAATGGCTCAGCCCACTCTCACGCCCCTTTAACTCTATACGAACGCAAACAAAGCTAGGCGATCGCACTGCCCAACAACCTCATACTCACGCGATCGCATATAACAAAAATCCTTCCATCCTCATCTAGGTCTACGCGATCACAAACTCCTTCCCGCGATCGCGTAGAAGGAAACCAGAAACTCACACCAGCAAAAATGTGCCCAGTTTTCAAGCCAAGAGTTGGTCCGTTAACCACCCGAAACACACCCGAGACTCTCGAGACCTCAACCAAACATACCAACATATCCCATAACATCATTAAAACTTAGTCGAGCCTTCAAAACACCAAAAACAATGCAACAACACCAAAATCACATCAAATTCAAGCCTATGAACTTTGAAGCTTTCAAATTTCGCCAACTACGCAGAAACTAACCAAATCACCTTTGAAAATTTTACACACATACTCAAAATGACATTACGGACCTGTTCCAACTTTTGGAATTCCATTCCGACCCCGATAGCTTATTTTTCACTGCCGACCGAAAATCGCCAAAAACTAACTGTCGCCAATTCAAGCCTAATTCTACACCGGACATCCAAACTTCATTCTGAACACACTCCCAAGTCCCAATTCACCTAATGAAGCTATTCGAGCCATTAAATCTACATTCCAAGGTCGTTCACCAGTAAGTCAACTCTCAGTTGACTTTTTCAACTATTAGGCTACCTTGAGAGACTAATTGCCTCAATTCTCATCATGACCACTCTGAACTCGAACCAACCGACCCAAAACACATAAATGAAGCTGAACCACGTAAAATGAGGCATATATGGGGGAAACAGGGCTAAACTCTCGGAACGACCGGCCTGGTCGTTACAATGACGCACTAGAGCTCAAAACGACCGGTCGGGTCGTTACATCAAGAGATTCATTGATGAGACAACAAAAAGAAAGAACTCATATCCAATTTATAGAAGACGAAAAACTGGTAAATCTGTAAAAGTTAGAAAATAATTTCTTGTTGACTCATGGGTTGTTTCTTATAATCCTTATCTGTTGTATAAATATAATTGTCATATAAATGTGGAGGTTTGCTCCGATATTAAAGTTGTGACATATGTATAAAAATATATTTGTAAAGGGCATGATAAAATTTCATTTGGCTTGCACGAAGATAACACATATATACAAATAGATGAGATAAAAGTCTGTCAATCTGCTAGATGGGTGTAACCTACGGAACTTATGTGGCGTTTATTTGCATTTGCTATCAATGAAATGACTCCAAGTATTTATCACCCCCAGTTACATATTGATGGAGTACATTTTATCTCTTTTAAAAAAACTAACACAATAGACAGTATCCTGAAAAACCCTATGATTAAGAAAACGATGCTGATAGAGTTTTTTTTGTAGGAAATCTTGAGTTTTGAGGTTAACTTTGTAGTTTTTGATGTTATTTTGATGATTGATCGCACGAGCAAGTCCATATGATGTTTTTAGACAAGCGTGCATGTTTGGTTTTGAGCCCGAGGGCTCGGGTGAGTTTCGGGTAGGCTACAAAGTGTTTAGACTTAGAAAAATTTTTCACAGCTGATATCTGGTGTTGGGAGGCCTCTGATGTCACGACCCCAAATAATAAGCTGGCCGTGATGGTGCCTATCGTGGAACTAGGCTAGCCAACCATTTCAGACTATCATAATATTTCATAATTTTCCCCAAATTTAGTAGATCTTAAAACAGCAAAATGAGATGAACAATTTATACACTTCCCCAAAACCTGGAGTCAACTGTCATGAGCATCTAAGACTGTAAATTCAATGTACAATAAGGTGACTTGCTACTACAAAAACCTGAAGTACAATAGACAAACTATGAACTGAGGAAAGGAAAAAAGGTGAGCTGGGGAGGCTGAGCAGCTACCTCGATCCTCGATCAAACTCCAAGCACGTCCTAAAATCAACTAGTGAGATGGTCTGGTACCCAGATCTGCACACAGAGGTGCAGGGAGTAACGTGAGTACGACAACTTAGTAAGTAATCAAAGTACCTAGAAACTTGAGTGTAGTGACGAGCATTTATAAATGATGTAAATCCATATAATGAGTAACAGTGGAAACGAATAAATCAATTCAGAAATCTACATTTCCGAACATTTCATAAAACTCTAGTTTCCGTTTAAAATCTCGTATAAAAACATTTATCCAACATTATCATCAGAGGCTCAGTGTAAAGAAGAGTGAAAACAGTGGTTTCATAAAATATAAGCCCCTGAGGCACAATATCACTCACAATAAAGCCTCTCGGGCGAGCCTCTCAGTCACTCGTGACTCCACTATCAGTATATCATGCTCACACTAAACACTCGTACTCAGCAAGTACCATGAATACACACAACTACTGCGGCGGGCAGCCCGATCCAATATGCATATGTATATATATATCTATACTACTGCGGCGTGCAACCCGATCCTTATAACATAACCATATATCTATAATAATACGACGTGCAGCCCAATCCTTATAACATACGTTGCGGCGTGAAACCCGATCCATATAATAGTCGACTGTGCTCACTGGGGGTGTACAGACTCCTGGAGGGGCTCCTTAAGCCCAAGCGCTATATCTTCTGCGGCGTGCAGCCCGATCCTTATGTACATTGCTGCGGTGTGCAGCCCGATCCATATATAACATATGTTGCTGCGGCGTGCAGCCTGACCCATATATAATCTATATTGTTGCGATGTGCAGCCCGATCCATATGTAATATATAACATATATATTGATGCGGCGTGCAGCCCGATCCATAACTATCCTTACATACTCGGCTCTCGGACCCGCTCAGTCATCCTCACAAACTACTCGGGAAATTCATCTCAGCTCACGGGACTCAGCCAAAATACCTCTCAGAGTTTCAAAACAGTGCGATAATAGTGAAAATAACAACAAGTAGGAAACATGACTGAGTTCACAATTGTTCTATCGGGATAGTGTGAGAATAGTATAAAAGTACCTATGAGGGTCTAAACAGGTCGTCACAAGGCTCCAAATATGGCTCACATCCCATAAACAAGTATAAATTTCTAAAATACAGGATATCGCAAGGTTTCAAATCGAATACGCGGCTTAATAGTCGCTACGGGACGGACTAGGTCACAATCCCTATTTGTGCACGCCCCCACGCTCGTCACCTAGCATGTGCATCACCTCATTTACCAAAACAATATCAAATACCAGGGTTTCATACCCTCAGGTTTAGAGTTACGTTCGTTATTTACCTCAAAACAACTCAAAAGCTACTCCACGATGCTCTTGCCCCTCGAATTGGCTCCCAAATGCTCCGAATCTAACCAAAACCAGATTAACATCATCAATATATGCTAAAGGAACAAAACCCAAATCAAAAGCTATAAATTTAAGCATAATTCCCGAAATTGGTCAAACCCGAGCCCCGGGCCCACGTCTTGGAATTCGATAAAAATCACAAAACTAGAATCCTCATTCCCTTACGAGTTTACCCATACCAAATTTACCAAAGACCTCAATTTCCCACTCAAATCACCAAAAAGAAATTTCCAAATTTTCCTCCCATTTTCCTAAATTTTCTACTTTAATTCCTCAATTTGCATGGTGAAATACAAGACAAATTCATGAAATTGAACCAAAAATGATTGAAGAACTCTTACCACCAGAATCCCACTGAAAATCTCGTCCAAAATCTCCTTCCCCCAAGCTCTCTAATGGAAAAACAAGTTATGGCCAAGAATCCCCGAAATTAGAACTTAAAATTGTCTGCCTAGGCCTCTTTCTTCACTGTGATCGCGGAAGCTCCCACGCGATCGTGAAGAACAAATCTGCAGCCCTATCAAATTACACTACGCGATTGCAGACATACACACGCCATCGCAATTCTGCAGAACATAAACCTACACGATCGCGAACCACTCTACGTGATCGCGAAGAACAATGGCTCAGCACACTCACGTGCCTTTCAAGTCCATGCGAACGCGATAAACACCACGCGATCGCACTGCACAACAACCTCACACTCACGCGATCGCGACCTCCACCATGCAATCACATATAACAAAAATCATGTCATCCCCTGCAAGGCCTACGCTCGCAAACATCCTCCCGCGATCGCATATAAGGAAACCAGAAACTTACACCAACAAAAACCTGCCAAGTTTTTAAGCCAAGAGTTGGTCCGTTAACCACCTGAAACACACCCGAGGCCCTCGGGACCTCAACCAAACATATCAACATATTCCATAACCTCATTAAAACTTATTCAAACCTTCAAAACACAAAAAACAATGCAAGAACACAAAAATCACATCAAATTCAAGCCTATGACCTTTGAAATTTCTAAATTTCACCAAAGGTGCCGAAACCATCCAAAACACATCCGATTGACCTGAAAAATTGCATACATATCCATAATGACATTATGAACCTGTTCCAATTCTTGGAATTCCCTTCTGACCCCGATAGCCTATTTTCCACTACCGACCGGAAATCGCCAAAAACTAACTTTCGCCAATTCAAGTCTAATTCTACACCGGACATCCAAACTTCATTTCGATCACACTCCTAAGTCAAATCACCTAACTAAGCTATTCGAGCCATAAAATCCACATTCCGAGGTCGTTTACCAATAAGTCAACTCCCAGTTGACTTTTTTAACTATTAAGCTACTTTAAGAGACTAAGCGTCTCAGTTCTCACCATGACCACTCCGAACCCAAACCAACCGACCCAATACAACATAAATAGGCTAAGCAACATATGATAAAGCAGAAACGGGGGACAGTGGGCTAATCTGACGGAACGACCGGCCGGGTCGTTACATTTGATCTCGCATTTGCGAAGCTTGATCTCGCAAATACGAAGACTTGGGTCAGCCTCAGATATTGAAAATGAAAGAATTCTGGCCACAAATGCAAACATTACATCGCATTTGCGATGGATGCCAAAATCTGAAGGGTTCGCAATTGCGAACCCCTGATCGCAAATGCGATAACCGCAGCTTGTTAAAACAAATTTTAGACGGGATTTTCACCTCTTTTTCAATTCTCTCAAACCCTAAACCTCCATAGGCAATTTTCAAAAGACCCAAACTTCTCCAAATCATTAGTAAGTGATCTCTAACTAATTGCTTTCAATACTTAACAACTTTTAACAAGATTTCAACCAAAAATCTAGAGTTTTCATGGTAAAAATTGGGGCTTTTAGGTAGAACTTAGAAATTTTAAAATTTGGGAATTTAGACCTCAAATTGAGGTCGGATTCCAAAACCACTTGTATATCCGAGCTCGGGTGAGAATGAGTAAAAGGATTTTGGTCTGAACGTCGAGTTTAGACTAAGCGGGCCCGGGGTCAATTTTCATATTTTGATAAGAAACCACAGAAAAATCATAGTTTTTCATTAAAGTTAATACCTTTAGCAATAATTAATGTTATTGAACCCAATTGTGATTAGATTCAAGTGAGTTGAAGCCCAATTCTAAAGGAAAAGCAGTGCTTGAGCAGTGAGTGGCATGTGAATTCGAGGTAAGTGTTGTGTCTAACCTTATCTTGAGGGAATAGGTATTGTGTGACTACTTGTTACCTGTTTTGTTGCAAAATCCAATGTATAGGTGAGGTGACGAGTACCTATACATTGTGGTCAGGTTATAACATGCGAGTGAAAGTAAATTCTTGTTATTTTGGTAGTTGTAAAGCCTATTACTTGTGATTTTCGTTGTTGTTGAAATGTTGGAAGTTTGGTATCCGGTTCCACCATGATGGATAATATTGTGAACACTGAGTTGAGATTTAAATGACAAATGACGCTAGAAACTATGTTGGAACACTGATATCTTGTGAAATCCTTTGTGAATATTGAATTGAGATTGAAATGATAAATGATAATAGAAACTATGATGAAATATCGATTTCCTGCAAAATCCCTCTTTGTATGTTGTTAATGATTCTGTGATTGGTAAGGAGGAATGTAAAGCATGAAGGGTGATGTTGTGCCTGAATGATGTCTATTGTGAGGAAGAGTGTAAAGCACGAAGGGTGATGTCGTGCCTGAATGAAATACATTATGAGAGTAAAAGCACGAAGGGTGATGCCGTGCCTGAATGAAATACATTGTGAGAGTAAAAGCACGAAGGGTGGTGCCGTGCGAGTTCCTTTTCTATTCTTGTTGCTTTAAATTATTGTTTATTACTATTTATTGTTGTCTTGTTGTTTTATCACTCTTCATGTTAAATTCCCCATAGCATGATCCTTTCCCATTATTGGATATAATGTTAACTCTTTAATTGCAATTGTTGCTGCTAGTATGTTTATACATGTCCAGGTTTTATGCGGTGTCCTATACTAGCCTCGTCACTACTTCAACGAGGTTAGGATTGGCACTTACTCAGTACATGAGGTCGGTTGTACTGATACTACACTCTGCACTTATTTTGCAGATCTAGGTACCTGTCAGAGCTAATTCTTTGAGCATAGTTGAGTTTTTACACGGAGACACGAGGTAGATCTGCTGGCGTCCGTAGATTCCTGGAGTCTTCCCTTATTTATTTAGATATTGTTTTATTTCATTCAAAACAGAGACATATTTCATAATGCATGTATATCAGAGGCATATTTCTTTCAGCCCATTTATTTATAGTACTCTTTAGTAGTTCGGAATTGTGACACCGAACCCTGGGTAGTTATATAGTATATATTTAGTTCGTGGTTCGGTTGATTTATTTGGTTATTATTCATGAAGTTATTTATTGGAAAATATTAGATTCAGTATTCATTTTTTGAATTGTTTATTCATGTTTAAGAAAATTTTTAAAAGAAAATGGTTAGTTAAGTTCTAACATTGGCTTGCCTCGCAAGTGTGATATTAGGCTCCATCACGATCCCGTGAGTTGGGAATTTGGGTCGTGACAAGTTGGTATCAGAGTTCTAGGTTGCCTAGGTCTCACAATTCACTAACAAGCTTAATACAGTCTGAGGGATCGGTACAGAGACATCTGTACTTATCTCTCAGAGGCTATGAAGTTAGGAACAAACTCATTTTATTTCTACTCTGTCGTGCGATTCTTGATATCTAAAAAAATAGTATTTGAACTCTTTTTAAGCACTCTTGTTTATAGCTATTTTTTTTATATGTTTCAATCTAAATATGTATTATATTATGCAAATAGCAGGCAAGGGTCAAGGTAACAATGACCCTACTGGTTCTCGGGGTCGAGAAAAGGCTAGGAAGGGAAAGAGGAAGGTAGAAAATAATACTCTCTCTTTTCCACCCTCTTCAGAGATGCATGTGTCTTATCCTCTACCCCACAGCTATACTGAGCTACCACAACATGGCACGACCCAAAATTCCCAACATTAGGGATCGTGATGGCGCCTAACACCACACTTGCTAGGCAAGCCAATGTTAGAGTTCGATTAGCTATTTTCCTTTTAATATCCATTTAAACATAATAAAATAAATTTAAAGTAAACTTAATCTAGTGGTTTCCAAAGAATAACTCCAAATATAAAATAATAAATATATAAATAACTCTAAGACTACCCTAGGGTCTGGTGTCACAATTCACGAACTACTAAAGAATACTACAAATAATGGTTAAAAGAAATAATAGAACTATTTTGAGGAAATATAAAACAGCCTCTACGAACTAAGAGAAGACTCTCGGGATCTGCGAACGCCAGCAGATATACCTCGTGTCTCCGGATAATGAATAGCGGCTACTAAAAATCTCTACTGTTGGTCGGTACCTGGATCTGCACAAAAGAGTGCAGAGTATAGTATCAGTAAAACCGACCCCATGAACTGAGTAAGTGCCGAGCCTAACCTCGACGAAGTAGTGACGAGGCTAAGGCGGGGCAATTATAACTTAACCTGCGAATATAATAAAGTAATAAAACAATCCTATGCAAACAAGAAAATATAACTGCAACAATGAATAAATAAAATAACTCAGTCGCCTATTCCAGGCCTCAGCTGTGACCAAGATCCCACATAAATTTCCAAACTTTTCTTTAAAACAATCGTATGTGCATAATATGAGAAACAGTAGAGTAAAACAATAAAGCTTCCAAATCTTTGTAATTAAAATCAGTAAAACATAAATATCCTCCCTCATCACTGTCTTGTTGCGGCGTGCAACCCGATCCCACATGTCCACCCTTATCACTATCATTTATTTGCCCTGTCCACCCTTATCACTATCATTCATTTTCCCTGTCCACCCTTATCACTATCATTTATTTCCCCCGTTCGCCCTTATCACTATAATTTATTTTCCCTGGACGCCCTTATCACTATCATATTATCCACCCTTATCACTATCAATTGATTTATTTATCAAAAAATTTCACAATTCAGGCCAATCCTTTCAGAACACGTTTATCTCAACAATTGTAAACAGAACACAGTATAGCTCACAAGTTGTATCCAATATTATTTCATAATGAAACCAACCAGAATATATGTAAATATCGTAACACTGTCATCCAGCTCAACCTTTATGTACCATAACAAAATCAAGGGAACAACCAACACTTTTAACACGCGTGCAACAATACTTGACAATAATCTAATGAAAACAAATAGTCAAGTAGCATATGCGGAATAATTCAATTACGTACTTGAACATATTTCTAAAAGCCGCCTATAAATGAATATTTTCATCTATTCACTCATGACCTAAATTTAATGAGCTCCAAATAGTTTATCTTATCCTACCATTTTACATTTTGAAGTCTGGGATCCTACTCTACAATATATCAATACTTTTTTGTTTGTTTGTTTATTGGTCTAAGGTTTAAGACTCCACTAAATCTTCAAAAGAAAAACATAAAAATGATAATCCAAAGGCATTATTGATCTATATAACATCAAGACAAAAGTACATGTGACTCTTATTCAGCTATTAGATTTACTACAGCAAAGATCATCATTTAACCATATAAACTTCAACAATCATAAAATAGTCAAGTCGGGAAGCAAATAAATGGAAAACAAAAAAGGGATCATGGTAAACAATAATTTGGTAGTGCATAGGTACTCGTCATCTCACCTATACACTACACACAAACAATTTCACATAACAATCAGGTTGGGGATTCCTATTCCCTCAAGTCAAGGTTAAACCAAGCACTTACCTCAACTTCGCAGGCCACTCACTGTTCAATTATAGCTTTTCCTCTTGAATTCACCTCCAATACACTCGAATCTAACCATAATTAACTTAATATCATTAATTAATGCTAAAGGAACTAACTTTACTGAAAATTATAATTTTTCCTAAGTTTTCTCAAAAAAAGTTAAAACCCGACCCCGGGTCCGCTTGGTCCAAACTCGGGGTTCAGACCAATTTACGTTTACCCATTCACCCACGAGCCTGAATATACAATTAGTTTTGAAATCCAACCTCAATTCGAGGTAAATATTCGATTTTTACAAAATTCCCTAATTCTACCCGAACCCTCAATTTTTACCGTGAAAATTCTTAGTTTTTGATTTGAAAGTGATGAAAAATATTGGGTAATTGAAATATAACCAAAAAAATTATTAGATAACACTTACCCCAATCCCTATGGTGAAAATCGCCCAAATTCGAGCTCCCCAACTCAAAATATGACCAAATGAACAAACCCTAGTTTTATATATTTTCTGCCAGCTATTGTGCCTCGTTTCTCATACCAAACGATCTCGAAAATGTATTTTTTCCAATGAATTTCTTGTGAAATTTTGGTCAAGTTAGGCTTTTGAATCACTCAATTTGACCTTATAATGAATGAGATATGTAGGTTTTAATATTTGCAAATAGTGCAGATTTTTAAATACGCTGCCAGTGGCAATTTCGTAATTAATCTGAAAAATCTGGCAACCTTAGTAAAATGACCTTAAAATCCTCATACGATGTCCAAATTCAACGATTCTTTTTGCTACGGGTCCGTAATTAAAATAGATCTAATACTTCATTCAAAACAGAAATCGGAGCTCATTTGTTCAATATGATATCATTCATGCTTGAAGAAACGAAGTCGAAGCATAAGAAAGAACGAGCGCAACACAACCCAAACCTATTCGAAACTTAGTCGATCCCTCAGGGCTCTAAACCTGTAACGATCTAGCCGGTCGTTTCATGAGATTACCCCTGTTTCCCCCATTTCTGCTTTATCATATATTGCTTAGCCTTTTTATGTTGTGTTGGGTCAGTTGGTTCGGGTTCAGAATGGTCGTGGTGAGATCTGAGACACTTAATCTCTTAAATTAACTTAATAGCTGAAAATTCAAACTGGGAGTGGACTTATTGGTAAACCACCTCGGAATGCAGATTTTATGGCTCAGATAGCTTCGTTAGGTGATTTGGGACTGAGGAGTGTGTTCGGAATGAAGTTTTGATGTCCGGTGTAGAATTAGGCTTGAATTGGCGAAGGTTAGTTTTTGGCGATTTTCGGTCGGTAGTGGAAAATAGGCTATAGGGGTCAGAATGGAATTCCGACAGTTGGAGCAGATTCGTAATGTCATTTTGGATATGTGTGCAAATTTTCAGGTCAATCAGATGTGTTTTGGTTGGTTTCGGCATCATTGGTGAAATTTAGAAGTATTAAAGTTCATAGGTTTGAATTTGATGTAATTGTGGTGTTTTTGTGTTGTTTTTGGTGTTTCGAACGCTCAACTAAGTTTGAATGATCCGATGGGGTGTGTTGGTATGTTTGGTTGGGGCCCCGAGGGGCTCGGGATTTATTTCGGATGGTTAACGACGGATTGGACTTAAGACTTTGTAGCAAAATAGCTGCTAGTGTGAATTTACTGGTGTGGCCGCACCTGCGGATGGGGAGCCGCAGGTGCGAAAAGAGTCTAGGCAGGAGGAATCCGCAGGTGCGGAAAGGGACTTGCAGGTGCGGAGTTTGGACTGTTAGTGGGATTTCGCAGGTGCGCACCTGGGATCGCAGGTGCGAATAAATGTCCGCAGGTGCGGATTAACTGGGCAAAACAGTATAAGTAGGTGCCTCCGCGAATATTTTGTCATTTCTTCCATTGTTGCATACGGGTTGAGCTTGTTTGAGAGCAAATAGAAGGGGAAATTCGAAGGTCTTTGGTGGAGGTAAGTTCCCGGATTATAAAAATCGTTTCTATGTTTTTTTGTAATGGATTAGGCTTGAAATTTGAAGAACTAAAGTGGAAAAAGTTGGGAAAAATGGGGAGGAAATTTGGAAATTCTTTTGGTGATTTGAGTGTGCAATTATGGTGAGATTGTGGAGTTTTTGGTATGTATAGAATATTGGGAGGATGAGGATTCTAGTGATGTAAATTTTATTGAATTCCGAGACGTGGGCCTGGGGCTCGGATTTGGCCGAATTTCAAGAATTGTGTTAAAATTTACATTTTTCGATTGGGTTTTGTTCCATTAGTCGTATATTGATGATGTTAATCTGATTATGGTTAGATTCGGGGCATTTGGGAGCCAATTCGAGGGGCAAGCGCATCGCGGAGTAGCTTTTCAGCTGTTTTGAGGTAAGTAACGATTATAACTCTAAACCTGAGGGTATGACACCCCGTTATTTGATATTGTGTTGATAAATGAGGTGACGCACACGCTAAGTGACGAGCGTGGGGGTGTGCACCGATAGGGATTGTGACTTGGTCCGTCCCGTAGCGACTATTAAGCCGCGTATTCGATTATAAAGCTTACGACATCCTGTCTTTCAGAAGTTTATACTTGTTATGGGTTGTGAGCCATGTTTGGGGCCTTGTGCCGATATGTTTAGACCCTCAGGGATATTTTCCATGTTTGGGGCCTTGTGCCGACCTGTTTAGACCCTCAGGGGGTACTTCTATACTATTCTACCACTATTCTGTTAGAACAATTGTGAACTCAGTCATGTTTCCTACCTGTTGTTATTTTCACTGTTATCACACTGCTTCGAAAACTCTGAAAAGTATTTTGGGCTGAGTCCCGTGAGTTGAGATGATTCTCCCAAGTGGCTTTTGAGGGTGACTGAGTCAGGCCGAGAGCCGAGTATGTGAGGATAGCTATGGATCGGGCTGCACGCCGCAGCAGTATATATGTGTTAGGCAGAGCGACGAGTATGTGAGGATAGTTATGGGACGGGCTGCATGCCGCAACAATATATATGTTATATATTATACGCGGGTCGGGCTGCACGCTACAGCAATAAAGATTATATATATATGGATCGGGCTGCACGCCGCAGCAATATATGTTATATATGGATCGGGCTGCACACCGCAGTAATATACATATTCGATCGGGCTGCACGCCACAACAGATATAGCGCTTGGACTGAAAGAGCCCCTCCAGGAGTCTGTACACCCCCAGTGAGTGCAGTCGACTATCATATGGATCGGGCTGCATGCCGCAGCGTATATTGTATATATGGATCGGGCTGCACTTAGCAGCAGTATATATATATATATATATATATATATATATATACTTTAGTGGAGCGGGCTGCCCGCCGCAACAGTTGCGTGTGTTCATGGTACTTGCTGAGTAAGAGTGTTAAGTGAGAGCATGAGATACTGATAGTGGAGTCACGAGTGACTGAGAGGCTTGCCCGAGAGGCTTTATTGTGTGCGATACTGTGCCCGAGGGGCTTATATTCTGTGAAAATGCTGTTTTCACTCTTCTTTACACTGAGCCTCTTTTGATAAATGTTGGATAAATGTTTTATACGAGATTTCTAAATGGGAACCGGAGTTTTATGAAAACACTCGAAAATGTAAATTCCTGACTTGATTTACTTATTTCACAGTCACTTATTATATGGATTTACATGATTGATAAATGCTCGTCACTACACTCAAGTTTTTAGTTACTTTGATTACTTACTGAGTTGGCGTACTCAAGTTACTCCCTGCACCTCTGTGTGCAAATCCAGGTACCGGACCATCTCACTAGTTGATTTCCGAATGAGCTTGGAGTTGTTCGAGGATTGAGGTAGCTGCTCAGCGTCCCTAGCTCACCTCCTTTCTTTCCCTCAGATCATAGTTTCTTTTGGTCTTTTTCACCTCAGACTTTTTTTGTATTAAGCCACTATGTTGTGCATTGTATTTTCAGTCATAGATACTCATGACAGTTGACTCCAGGTTTTGGGGAAGTGTGTATTTTGTTTCATCTCATTCTTCTATATTAGTATCTGCTAATTTTGGGAAATTATGATATATATATTGATAGTCTGAAATGGTTGGCTAGCCTAGTTACATGATAGGCACCATCACGACCGGTTTAGGAATTTGGGGTCGGGACAAGTTGGTATCAGAGCCTAGGTTACATAGGACTCAACGGTCATGGGCAGGTTTAGTAGAGTCTTGTGAATCGGTACAGAGACGTCTGTACTTATCTTCGAGAGGTTACAAAACCCATAGGAACAATCTCATTTTTCTTGAATTCTATCGTGCCATTTGATTGGTTCTGGAAATCTAAACTGTTGTTTCATTCTCTCACAGATGGTGAGGACTCGCGCCACCGATCATGGTGATCAACCACCATCTAGACCAGCAAGGGGTCGAGGCCGTGGTAGAGGTAGGGGGCCAGCCCGTGCAGCAGCCAGGGCAGTATCAGCTGATCCCCTTACTATTCAGGATCAGGTTCCCGTCGCAGATGCTCCAGCGGGATAGGCTCAGGCACCGGCAGTGCCTATTATTATTCCGGTTCTTCAAGAGACCCTGGATCAGATCTTGAATATGTGTACCACCCTTGTTCAGGAAGTTGCTGCTACTTCTCAAGCCAGGGAAGGCAATCAGACTCCAGTTGCCTGGACACCTGAGCAGGTTACTCAGGGCCATCAGACACCGGGGGCGATTCTAGCCCAGCCGGTTACTCCAGTTTGGGACTTCGGGGTTCTGGCTATGCCAGAGGACGAGAAACGTAGTCTGGAGAGGTTTAGTAGACTACAGACTCCGACATTCAGTGTGGCTGAGGGTGAGGATGCCCAGGGTTTTCTAGATAAGTGTTAGAGGATGTTGCGTACCGCTGGGAGTTTGGAGACTGGTGGGGTCTCATTTTCTACATTTCAGTTTTCTGGTGCTGCTTTCACTTGGTGGGAGTCTTTTGAGAGGCTTAGGCCTGTTGGTTCAACACCCCTCACCTGGCAGCAGGTCTCCACTATCTTCTTGGAGAAGTATGTACCCCAGTCTCACTAGGAGGAGTAGCACAGGCATTTTGAGCAGCTGCGTCAGGGGGAGCTATCATTGACGTAGTATGAGATGCAATTTTAGGAATTGGCTCGTCATGCCACTGAGTTGGTCCCTACTGATAGGGAGAGTATTAGGAGGTTTGTGGATGGCCTCACTTATCAGATTCTCCTTTACATGACCCGGGAGAGAGTATTAGATGCTACATTCGAGCAGGTTGTTGATATTGCTCGAGATATTGAGTCGGTTCACCGCCAGGAGCGGGTAGAGAGAGAGGACAAGAGGCCTCATGGATCGGGTGGTTCTAGTGGTGCTCCTTCCAGGGGGTAGTTTCAGCATGGTAGAGGCCGTTCATTCAGGCTCCTCGGTCAGGCTGCCCAGCCTATTGGTGCATCTTCGGGGCATGGTCCCCAAAGTTCTCAGCTAGTCCATTCTTCTTTTGGTGCCCTTCCAGCCCAGAGTGCAGCTCGAGCACCATCAATTCAGGGTTCTTCTATGCATGGTTCTCCTAGTGGCCATCCTGGTGCCAGTGGTTCTTTTCAGTCTCCGTCTCCAGCTCCAGGGAGTTATTATGAGTGTGGACAGTTTGGGCATATGAGGAGGCAGTGTCTTCATCTTCTTAGAGGCCCATCTCAGCCGAGGAGCCATCCTTCAACTTCAGCTCCAGTTATTTCACCACCCGCCCAAGCAGCTAGGGGTGGTAGTCAGTCACCTAGAGGCCGCCCTAGAGGGGGAGGTCGAGCAGGTGGAGGTCAGGCCCGTATGTATACCTTTCCAGCCAGGCCAGATGCTATGGCCTCCGATGCAGTGATTGCAGGTAAATTCTCAGTATGTTGCCGAGATGCTTTGGCTTTATTTGACCCTGGTTCTACATATTCCCATGTTTCTTCATGTTTTGCCCATTTTCTGGGTATGCCCCGTGAGTCCTTAGCTACATTTGTTCATGTGTCGACTCCGGTGGGTGATACTGTTGTTGTGGACCGTGTGTATCAGTTGTGTGTGATATCTATTGGGGGTCCGGAGACCCGAGTGAACCTATTGTTACTCAGCATGGTCAATTTTGATGTGATATTAGGCATGGATTGGTTATCTCCATGTCATGCTGTTCCTGATTTTCACGTTAAGACCGTGACCTTGGCTATGCCCGGATGTCCGAGGGTTGAGTGGAGAGCTTATTCTGATTATGTGCCTAGTAGGGTGATTTCCTACCTGAAGGATCAGCGTATGGTTGAGAAGGGGTGTTTATCATATCTGGCTTTTGTGAGGGATGTTAGTGGTGAGACTCCCGCTATTGATTTGGTTCCTGTGGTCCGTGACTTTCCGGACGTGTTTCCTGCAGACCTTCCAGGCATGCCACCTGACAGGGACATTGATTTTGGTATTGACCTGGTGCTAGTCACTCATCCTATTTCTATTCCACCTTATCGTATGCCACCAGTGGAGCTAAAGGAATTAAACGAGCTCCTTCAGGAACTCTTGGATAAGGGGTTCATTCGGCCTAGTGTGTCACCTTGGGCTGCACCGGTATTGTTTGTAAAGAAGAAGGATGGTTCTATGCGTATGTGTATTGATTATCAGCAGCAGAACAGAGTTACAGTGAAGAACCGGTATCCCTTGCCTCGTATAGATGACTTGTATGATCAGTTTCAGGGTGCTAGGGTTTTTCCAAGATTGACTTGCGTTCCGGCTATCATCAGTTGAAGATTCAGGGACCACACATCCCGAAGACTGCTTTCAAAACTAGATATGGTCATTATGAGTTTCTGGTTATGTATTTCGGGCTGACGAATGCCCCAGCAGCCTTTATGCACTTGATGCACAATGTATTCCGTCCTTATCTGGATTCTTTCGTCATCGTATTCATTGACGATGTCTTGGTGTATTCTCGATCTCGGGAGGATCATGAGCAGCATTTGAGAGTTGTGCTTCAGACCTTGAGAGAGAAGAGATTGTATGCAAAATTTTTGAAGTGTGAGTTCTGGCTTGATTTAGTAGCATTCTTGGGGCACGTGGTGTCCAGTGAGAGTATTCAGGTTGATCCAAAGAAGGTAGAGGCGGTGCAGAGCTGGCATAGACCGTCATCAGCTATCGAGATTCACAGTTTCCTTAGTTTGGCAGGGTACTATTGCTGCTTCATCGAGGGATCTTCATCCATTGCAACACCTATGACCAGACTGACCCAGAAGGGTGCTCAGTTCAAGTGGACTGAGAAGTGTGAGGAGAGCTTTCAGAAGCTCAAGTCAGTTTTGACTACAACTCCGGTATTGATTTTGCCTACGGGTTCAGGTTCTTATACAGCTTACTGTGATGCCTCGAGAGTTGGCCTTGGAGCGGTTTTGATGCAGGATGGTAGGGCGATTGCCTACACGTCCAGATAGTTTAAGGTGCACGAGAAGAATTATCCAGTGCACGATCTTGAGCTAACAGCTATTGTCCATGCCTTGAATATTTGGCGTCATTATTTATACGGAGTGCATTGTGAGATTCTCACTGATCACCGTAGTTTACAGCAACTGCTTAAGCAGAAGGATCTGAATTTGCGTCAGAGGAGGTGGTTGGATCTTCTCAAGGACTATGACCTCACTATTTTATATCATCCGGGGAAGGCCAATGTGGTAGCCGATGCCCTGAGTCGCAGGGCGGAGAGTTCGAGGAGTCTAGCCTACATTCCAGTAGCAGAGCGGTCATTAGCACTTGATGTTCAGTATTTAGCAGGCCAGTTGGTGAGATTGGATCTATCAGAGCCTCCGCGGGTATTGGCTTGTGTAGCCTCCAGGTCTTCTCTTTATGATCAGATTAGAGCACGCCAATATGACGATCCACATTTGCTTGTTCTTCAGGACAGGGTCCGTCGTGGTGATGCCAGGGATGTGGTTATTGGTGATGATGGGGTCATGAGGATGCATGGCCAGATTTGCTGCCCAACGTGGATGGGCTCCGAGATTTCATTCTAGCTGAGGCACATAGTTCGCAGTATTTCATCCATCCGGGTGCCGCGAAGATGTATCAAGATCTGAGACAACATTATTTGGTGGAGGCGGATGAAGAGAGATATTTTTGAGTTTGTGGATCGTTGTCTCAACTGTCAGCAGGTCAAGTATGAGCACCAGAGACCAGGTGGATTGCTTCAGAGATTTGATATTCCGGAATGGAAGTGGGAGCGAATCACCATGGACTTCGTAGTTGGACTCCCACGTACTTCGAGGAGTTTGATGCTATATGGGTTATTGTGGATCGACTGATCAAGTCCACGCACTTCATTCCTGTTGGTACTACTTATTCTTCGGAGCGGTTAGCTGAGATTTATATCAGGGAGATTGTCCGATTGCATGGGGTTCCAGTTTCTATCATATCTGACAGAGGTACTCACTTCACATCTCAGTTTTGGAGAGCGGTACAGAGAGATTTGGGTACTCAGGTTGAGTTGAGCACATCATTTCATCCTCAGACCGACGGGCAGTCAGAGCGTACTATTCAGATTTTAGAGGATATGTTGTGTGACTGTGTCATTCATTTCGGGGGTTCATGGGACCAGTTTCTGCCACTCGCGGAGTTTTCTTATAATAATAGTTATCATTCGAGTATCCAAATGGCTCCGTATGAGGATTTTTATGTTAGGAGGTACAGATCTCCGGTTGGTTGGTTTGAGCCGGGTGAGGCTAGGCTACTGGTTCAGGATGCGTTGGGCAAGGTGAAATTGATTCAGGAGCGGCTTCGCACGGTGCAGTCTAGGCAAAAAAGTTATGTGGACCGGAAGGTCCGAGATGTGTCTTTCATGGTTGGGGAGAAGGTACTGCTGAAGGTGTCACAAATGAAGGGTGTTATGAGGTTCGGGAAGAGGGGAAAGCTGAGTCCCCGGTTTATTGGGCCTTTTGAGGTGCTTTAGAGGATTTGGGAGGTGGCTTATAGGCTTTCCGTGCCTCCCAGCTTATCGAGTATTCATCCGGTGTTCCATGTTTCGATTTGCCGGAGTTATGTTGGTGACCCGTCTCATGTTTTGGACTTCAGCACGGTTTAGCTCGAGGGTGATATATCATATGAGGTAGAGCCAGTGGCTATTTTGGGTCGTCATGTCAGACGGTTGAGGTCTAAGGATATAGCTTCAGTGAAGGTTCATGGAGAGGACAACTGGTGGAGGATGCCACCTGGGAGACCGAGCGGGAGATGCGGGACATATATCCTCACTTATTCGAGACTCCAGGTATGTTTCTAGACCCGTTCGAGGATGAACGTTTGTTTAAGAGGGGGAGGATGTAACGACCTGGCTGGTCGTTTCGTGAGATTAGCCCTGTTTCCCCCATTTCTAATTTATCATATGTTTCTTAGCCTGTTTATATTGTGTTGGGTCAGTTGGTTCAGGTTTGGAGTGGTCATGGTGAGATCTGAGGCACTTAGTCTCTTAAATTAACTTAATAGATGAAAAGTCAAATTAGGAGTTGACTTATTGCAAAACGACCTCAAAATTTTATGGCTCGGATAGCTTCGTTAGGTGATTTGGGACTTAGGAGTGTGTTCGAAATGAAGTTTTGATGTCCGATGTAGAATTAGGCTTGAATTGGCGAAGGTTAGTTTTTGGCGATTTTTGGTCAGCAGTGGAAAATAGGCTATAGGGGTCGGAATGGAATTCCGACAGTTAGAGCAGGTTCGTAATGTCATTTTGGATATGTGTGCAAAGTTTTCGGTCAATCGGATCTGTTTGGGTTGGTTTCGGCATTATTGGCGAAATTTAGAAGTTTTAAAGTTCACAGGCTTGAATTTGATGTAATTTTTGTGTTTTGGTGTTGTTTTTGGTGTTTCGAAGGCTCGACTAAGTTTGAATGATGCTACAGGGTGTGTTGGTATGTTCGATTGGGGCCCCAAGGGGCTCGAGATTTATTTCGGATGGTTAACGGAGGATTAGACTTAAGAATTTGCAGCAAAATAGCTGCTGGTGTGAATTTAGTGGTGTGGCCGCACCTGTGGATGGGGATCCGCAGGTGCGATGCCGCAGGTGCGTAAAGAGGCTAGGCAGGAGGAATCCGCAGGTGCGAAGCGTGGGCTGCACCTATGAAGCCGCAGGTGCGGAAAGGGACTCGCAGGTGCGGAGTTTGGACTGTTTGTGGGATTTCGCAGGTGCGCACCTGGGACAGTAGGTGCGGGACCGCAGGTGCGGATTAACAGGGTAGAACAGTATAAATAGGTGCCTCCGTGAATATTTTGTCATTTCTTCCATTGTTGCATGCGGGTTGAGCTTGTTTGGGAGCAAATTGAATGGGGAATTCGAAGGTCTTCAGTGGAGGTAAGTTCCCGGATTATAAAACTCGTTTCTATGTTATTTTGTAGCGGATTAGGCTTGAAATTTGAAAAATTAAAGTGGAAAAAGTTGGGGAAAATGGGGAGGAAATTTGGAAATTCTTTTGGTGATTTGAGTGAGCAATTATGGTCCGATTGTGGAGTTTTTGGTATGTATAGAATCGTGGGAGGATGAGGATTCTAGTGATGTAAATTTTATCGAATTCTGAGACGTGGGCCCGGGGCTCAGATTTTGCCGAATTTCGAGAATTGGGTTAAAATTTATATCTTTCGACTGGGTTTTGTTCCGTTCGCGTATATTGATGATGTTAATCTGATTTTGGTTAGATTCGGAGCATTTGGGAGCCAATTCGAGGGGCAAGCGCATCGTAGAGTAGCTTTTGGGCTGTTTTGAGGTAAGTAACGATTGTAACTCTAAATCTGAGGGTATGACACCACGTTATTTGATATTTTGTTGATAAATGAGGTGATGCACACGTTAGGTGACGAGCGTGGGGGCGTGCACCGATAGGGATTGTGACTTGGTCCGTCCCGTAGTGACTATTAAGCCGCATATTCGATTTGAAAGCTTGCGACATCCTGTCTTTCAGAATTTTATACTTGTTATGGGCTATGAGCCATGTTTGGGGCCTTGTGCCGATCTTTTTATACCCTCAGGGGTATTTTCCATGTTTGGGGCCTTGTGCCGACCTGTTTAGACCCTCAGGAGGTACTTTTACACTATTCTACCACTATTCTGTTAGAAAAATTGTGAACCCAGTCATGTTTCCTACTTGTTGTTATTTTCACTGTTATCACACTGCTTTGAAAACTCTAAAAAGTATTTTGGGTTGAGTCCCATGAGTTGAGATGAATTGCCCAAGTGGCTTGTGAGGGTGACTGAGTCAGGCCGAGAGCCGAGTATGTAAGGATAGCTATGGATCGGGCTGCACTCTGTAGCAGTATATATGTGTTAGGCCAAGCGCCGATTATGTGAGGATAGTTATGGGACGGGATGCACGCCGCAACAATATATATGTTATATATTATATGTTTGTCGTGCTGCACGCCGAAACTATAGAGATTATATATATATATGGATCGGGCTGCACGCCACAACAATATATGTTATATATAGATTGGGCTGCACGCCGCATCAATATGCATATTGGATCGGGCTGCCCGCCGCAGCAGATATAGCGCTTGGGCTTAGGAGCCCCTCCAGGAGTTTGTACACCCCCAGTGAGCACAGTCGACTATCATATGGATCGGGCTGCACACTGCAGCGTATGTTGTATATATGGATCAGGTTGCACGCCGCAGCAGTATATATATATATATATATATATATATATATATACTGCTGCGGCGTGCAACCTGATCCATATATACAACATACGCTGCAGTGTGCAGCCCGATCCATATGATAGTCGACTGTGCTCACTGGGGGTGTACAAACTCCTGGAGGGGCTCCTAAGCCCAAGCGCTATATCTGCTGCGGCGGGCAGCCCGATCCAATATGCATATTGATGCGGCGTGCAGCCNGGGCTTCGGAACCAAAATACGAGCCCGATACCAATGGTTTCAAACATTAATTTTTTCTTTATTTCATTAATAATTCAGCAAAACATTTTCTTTCAAAAATTGATTTCTAAGGCTTGGGACCTCGGAATTCATTTTCGGGCATACGCCCAAGTCCTATAGTTTACTGCGGACCTCCCAGGATCGTCGAAACACAGATCCAGGTCTGTTTACTAAAAATGTTGACTCAAGTCATCTAAAACCAAATTTTAATTCTAAAAATTATTATTTCTTATATTTTCTCATAAAAGCTTTCCGGTTTTACGCCTGGACTGTGCACGCAAATTGAGGTAATTAAAATTAGTATTTTATGCCAATAAGCCTAAAACGGAGTCTTAATTCATAAAATGACCCCTTGGGTCATCACACAACATCATGAGCCCTACACCTTCATGCAGACACCAGGCCATTCATCACAGGTCCATAGGACTATACGTCTGACATATAGTCCAGCTGTCTCACGAACACGTGGATCACAGCCATCTGCATCGCAGACATCTATATTACCTCACTACATGTCACAGCCACATGGATCGCATTCATCCATATCACAGCCACTCGGATCACAGCCACTCGGGTCACAGCCATCAGTATCACAGCCACTTGGGGTCCATCCAGCTATCTCGCAGTCACAAGGATCGCATCTATGTTCATTAGCCACTCCATCTATTTCAGGCCTTCACCTGCGGGGTAGTAGCTCTGACCTCCCTACACCTTCCACACATGCCTCTGATATACATGCTTTGGACGATGATGATGATGATGACGAGGAGGTGCATTATGATCAATATCTCTTGAGACATATTTCATAATGCATGTATAACAGAGATATATTTCTTTCAGTCCATTTATTTGTAGTACTCTTTAGTAGTTCGATAAATTGTGACATCCAACCCTGGTAGTTATATAGCATATATTTAGTTCGTGGTTTGGTTTATTTATTCGTTTATTATTCATGAAGTTATTTATTGGGAAATATTAGATTCAGTATTCATTTTTTGAATTGTTTATTCATGTTTAAGCAAATTGTTAAAAGAAAATGATTAGTTAAGTTCTAGCATTGGCTTGCCTAGCAAGTGTAGNATATATATATAGTAGTGGGTTGGGCTACCTGCTGCAGCAGTTGCGTGTGTTCATGGTACTTGCTGAGTACGAGTGTTAAGTGAGAGCATGAGATACTGATAGTGGAGTCACGAGTGACTGAGAGGCTTGACCGAGAGGCTTTATTGTGAGCGATACTATGCCCGAGGGGCTTATATTTTAGGAAAATGCTGTTTTCACTCTTCTTTACACTGAGCCTCTTTTGATAAATGTTGGATAAATGTTTTATACGAGATTTCTAAATGGGAACCAGAGTTTTATGAAACACTCGGAAATGTAAATTCCTGACTTGATTTACTTATTTCCACAGTCACTTAATATATGGATTTACATGATTTACAAATGCTCCTCATTACACTCAAGTTTTTAGTTACTTTGATTACTTACTGAGTTGGCGTACTCACGTTACTCCCTGCAC
>ML384904.1:41392-66242 GCA_005239525.1 Nicotiana knightiana
ATATATATATATCTATATATTGATAGTCTAAAATGGTTGGCTAGCCTAGTTCCATGATAGGCGTCATCACGGTTGGTTTAGGAATTTGGGTATCGTGACAAAACCAAACATGCACGCAAGTCTAAAAATATTATACGGACTTGCTCGTGCGATCAAGTCATGAAAATAACATGTAAAACTATGAATTAAAACTCAAAACTCATCATTTTTCTCAAGAACACTTCAATTTCACTATTTCTCAACCGGATGTCTGAATCACGTCAAATAAACTCCGATTCTCACCAAACTTCACAGTTAGTATTCAAATACTATAAAAAATCTGTACCGGGCTTCGGAACCAAAATACGAGCCCGATACCAATATATATATATCTATATATTGATAGTCTAAAATGGTTGGCTAGCCTAGTTCCATGATAGGCGTCATCACGGTTGGTTTAGGAATTTGGGTATCGTGACAAAACCAAACATGCACGCAAGTCTAAAAATATTATACGGACTTGCTCGTGCGATCAAGTCATGAAAATAACATGTAAAACTATGAATTAAAACTCAAAACTCATCATTTTTCTCAAGAACACTTCAATTTCACTATTTCTCAACCGGATGTCCGAATCACGTCAAATAAACTCCGATTCTCACCAAACTTCACAGTTAGTATTCAAATACTATAAAAAATCTGTACCGGGCTTCGGAACCAAAATACGAGCCCGATACCAATATATATATATCTATATATTGATAGTCTAAAATGGTTGGCTAGCCTAGTTCCATGATAGGCGTCATCACGGTTGGTTTAGGAATTTGGGTATCGTGACAAAACCAAACATGCACGCAAGTCTAAAAATATTATACGGACTTGCTCGTGCGATCAAGTCATGAAAATAACATGTAAAACTATGAATTAAAACTCAAAACTCATCATTTTTCTCAAGAACACTTCAATTTCACTATTTCTCAACCGGATGTCTGAATCACGTCAAATAAACTCCGATTCTCACCAAACTTCACAGTTAGTATTCAAATACTATAAAAAATCTGTACGGGGCTTCGGAACCAAAATACGAGCCCGATACCAATGGTTTCAAACATTAATTTTTTCTTTATTTCATTAATAATTCAGCAAAACATTTTCTTTCAAAAATTGATTTCTAAGGCTTGGGACCTCGGAATTCATTTTCGGGCATACGCCCAAGTCCTATAGTTTACTGCGGACCTCCCAGGATCGTCGAAACACAGATCCAGGTCTGTTTACTAAAAATGTTGACTCAAGTCATCTAAAACCAAATTTTAATTCTAAAAATTATTATTTCTTATATTTTCTCATAAAAGCTTTCCGGTTTTACGCCTGGACTGTGCACGCAAATTGAGGTAATTAAAATTAGTATTTTATGCCAATAAGCCTAAAACGGAGTCTTAATTCATAAAATGACCCCTTGGGTCATCACACAACATCATGAGCCCTACACCTTCATGCAGACACCAGGCCATTCATCACAGGTCCATAGGACTATACGTCTGACATATAGTCCAGCTGTCTCACGAACACGTGGATCACAGCCATCTGCATCGCAGACATCTATATTACCTCACTACATGTCACAGCCACATGGATCGCATTCATCCATATCACAGCCACTCGGATCACAGCCACTCGGGTCACAGCCATCAGTATCACAGCCACTTGGGGTCCATCCAGCTATCTCGCAGTCACAAGGATCGCATCTATGTTCATTAGCCACTCCATCTATTTCAGGCCTTCACCTGCGGGGTAGTAGCTCTGACCTCCCTACACCTTCCACACATGCCTCTGATATACATGCTTTGGACGATGATGATGATGATGACGAGGAGGTGCATTATGATCAATATCTCTTGAGACATATTTCATAATGCATGTATAACAGAGATATATTTCTTTCAGTCCATTTATTTGTAGTACTCTTTAGTAGTTCGATAAATTGTGACATCCAACCCTGGTAGTTATATAGCATATATTTAGTTCGTGGTTTGGTTTATTTATTCGTTTATTATTCATGAAGTTATTTATTGGGAAATATTAGATTCAGTATTCATTTTTTGAATTGTTTATTCATGTTTAAGCAAATTGTTAAAAGAAAATGATTAGTTAAGTTCTAGCATTGGCTTGCCTAGCAAGTGTAGTGTTAGGTGCCATCACGATCCCGTGGGTTGGGAATTTGGGTCGTGACAAGTTGGTATCAGAGCTCTAGGTTGCCTATGTCTCACAATTCACGAACAAGCTTAATAGAGTCTGAGGGATCGATATGCATACGTCTGTACTTATCTCTCAAAGGCTATGCAGTTAAGAACAAACTCATTTTATTTCTACTCTGTCGTGTGATTCTTGATATCTCAAAAAAAATACGGATTGAACTCTTATATTCTCTCGCAGATGGTGAGAACATGTGCTTCCTCTTCCGTTGACAAACAATTCGGTCCTCTAGCAGCAGCAACAACTTGTATTACGGGTAGAGGCTGAGGCTATGTCAGAGGCCGAGGCAAGGGTAGGACTCAACCCGTTGCTCATACTGAGCCCCAGCTGCGTAGCCCCAAGTTGAGATTGATGAGGGGGATCTAGTTCAGATCATTCCAGCTAGACTAGCTCAGGTCCCATAGGGGTTCATTGCTACCCCGGTGTTTCAAGATGCTTTGGTCCGTTTAGTGGGCCTTAAGTAGAGTGTAGCCCAGATTGGCGTACTCCCTACTGCAGCAGCCGTATCTCAGGTTGGAGGAGGGGTCCAGACTCCTGCTACCCGCACTTCTGATCAAACTACTCCTCAGGTCCAAACCCCAGCAGCCAACCTAGTTGGGGTAGTACAGACAGTTGCTGCAGCCCCGATTGCTGATGGGGCAGCTATGACATCGGATGCTTTGTGGATACTGGACAGGTTCATCAAGCTTTTCCCTGTTCACTTCAGTTGTGCCACTTCAGAGGATCCTCAGGAATATCCGGATAGTTGTCATGAGGTTCTTCGTAACATGGGTATTTTGGAGACCAATGGGGTCGACTTCACCGCGTTTCAGATGAATGGTTCCGCCAAGAAATTGTGGAGGGATTATTTGTTGACTAGACCAACTGGATCACCTGCTCTGACTTGGGATCAGTTTTCTCACCTCTTTTTGGAGAAATTTTTGCCTATCACTACTAGAGAAGAGAAGCGTTGTCAGTTTGAGCGTCTTCAGTAGCGCAACATGACAATTACCCAGTATGAGAACCACTTTGTGGATTTGGCTCGGCATGCTATTATTTTTTTACCCACAGAGAGAGAGAGAGAGTTGGGAAATTTATTAAGGGCCTTGCTCAGCCCATCAGGTTGCAGATGGACAAAGAGACGGGGGTTGAGATTTCCTTTCAGAACGTAGCCAATGTGGCCAAGAGAGTTGAGTCGGTTCTTGGGATGGGAGGTCAGGGGTCAGACAAGAGACCTCGCCATTCCGGTGGATTCAGTGGTGCCTCATCTAAAGGCGAGAGTACTCAGGGCAGAGGCCATCCTTCCAGACCATTTAATTCAGCATTTCAGACGTCCCAGGGAGCCCCAGGTGGTCGTGGCTCTTAGTTGACTTATTTTGATCAGTCAGCCCTTATTAATGCACCTCCTCTCCAGAGCTTTTGGGGGGGGGGAGGGGTATCCAGGTCGAAATGGTCAGTTTGTCGGCCAGCAATCTCGACAACCGAGGTCTTGTTATACTTGTGGTGACCCGAGGCACATTGTTAGGTATTTCCCTCATGCGTCGGATAAGTCTTGTTGACTAGACCAGCTGGATCGCCTGCTCTGGCTTAGGATCAGTTTTCTCACCTATTTTTGGAGAAATTATTGCCTATCACTACTAGAGAAGAGAAGCGTTGTCAGTTTGAGCGTCTTCAGCAGAGCGGCATGACAGTTACCCAGTATGAAAACCACTTTGTGGATTTGGCTCGGCATGCTATTCTTTTGTTACCCACACAGAGAGAGAGAGTTAGGAAATTTATTAAGGTCCTTGCTCAGCCCATCAGGTTGCACATGGACAAAGAGATGGGGGTTGAGATTTCCTTTCAGGATGCAGCCAATGTGGCCAAGAGAGTTGAGTCGGTTCTTGGGATGGGAGGTCAGGGGTCAGACAAGAGACCTCGCCATTCCGGTGGATTCAGTGGTGCCTCATCTAAAGGCGGGAGTACTTAGGTCAGAGGCAGTCCTTCCAGGCCATTTAATTCAGCACTTCAGACGGCCCAGGGAGCCCCAGGTTGTCGTGGCTCTCATTTGCCTTATTTTGATCAGTCAACCCCTATTAATGCACCTCCTCTCCAGAACTTTTAGGGGAGGGGAGGGGGGAGGGGGGGTATCCAGGTCGACAGGGTCAGTTTGCCGGCCAGTAGTCTCGACAACCGAGGTCTAGTTATACTTATGGTGACCCGAGGCACATTGCTAGGTATTGCCCTCATGCGTCGGATAATTCTCAGTACCATAATTCTCATGCTAATAGTTCTGGAACCAGTTGCAACACCACTTTCCCAGCCAGCTAGGTGTAGGGGTCAGGTAGCCAGAGGTAGAGGTTAGAATGCTAGAGGTGGAGGCCAGCCCTCTAGAGGTGAAGGCCAGCCCGTTAGAGGTGGAGGTCCACCTGTAAGGGGTCCTCCCGGTGGCGTAGTTCAGGGTGGTGGGGCCCATCCCCGATTATATGCATTTCCATCCAGACCCAAGGCGGTGTCCTACGATGCAGTTATCACATGTACCATTTCAGTTTGTAATAGAGCTGCTTCAGTTTTGTTTGATCCGGGGTGTACTTATTCTTACGTGTCATCATATTTTGCCTCATATTTGGTTGTGCCACGTGACTCCTTGAGTGTCCCTGTTTATGTGTCTACACCGGTGGGGGATGCTATTGTGGTAGATCGTGTATATCGTTCGTACGTAGTCGTTATTGAGGGACTTGAAACTAGTGTAGACCTTTTGTTTCTTGACATGGTCGATTTTAATGTCATATTGGGCATGGATTGGTTGTCACCTTATTATTTCATCTTGGACTATCACTCCAAGTCAGTTACTTTAGCTTTGCCGGGATTGACTCGGTTAGAATGGAAAAAGACTCCTGGTCATTCTCCCAGTAGAGTGATTTCTTATGCCAAGGCTCGTCGCATGATTGAGAAGGGATGTTTGGCTTATTTGGCTCATATTCGTGATTCTGATGCCGAAATTTCTTCAATAGAGTCAGTGCTTATTGTTCGGGAGTTTCCCGAAGTGTTTCCTGTAGACCTGCCGGGGATGCCACCCAACAGGGATATCGATTTTTGTATTGATGTGGCTCTGGGCACTTAGCCCATTTCTATTCCTCCATATCAGATGGCCCCACCAGAATTGAAAGAACAGTTGCAAAACCTGCTTGATAAGGATTTCGTCAGGCCTAGTGTCTCGCCCTGGGGTGCACCAGTTTTGTTCGTAAAGAAGAAGGATGGATCGATGAGAATGTGTATAGATTACCGGAAGTTGAATAAGGTTATTATTAAAAATAAGTATCCATTGCTGAGAATTGATGATTTATTTGATCAGCTTCAGGGTGCTAGTGTGTTTTCGAAAATTGATCTGAGATCGGGCTACCATCAGTTGAAGATTAGGGCATCCGATGTTCCTAAGACAGTCTTTCGGACAAGGTATAGGCACTATGAAATTTTGGTGATGTCTTTCGGCTTGACTAATTCCCCAACTCCCTTTATGGATTTGATGAATCGGGTTTTGAAGCCTTGTCTAGATTCCTTCGTAACTGTTTTCATTGATGATATTCTTATATAATCCCGCAGTCGGGAGGAGCATAGGCAGCACCGCCGTATAGCACTCTAGACTTTGAGGGATAATCAGTTGTATGCAAAATTTTCAAAGTGTGAATTCTAGTTAGATTCAGTAGCTTTCTTGGTTCACATCGTATCAGCAGAGGGTATTCAGGTAGATCCTAAGAAGATAGAGGCAGTCAGGAACTGGCCTAGACCCACTTCAGCCACGAAAATTAGGAGCTTCTTGGGTTTGGTGGGATACTACTGTCGTTTTGTGGAGAGGTTCTCATCTATTGCAGCATCGATGACGAGATTGACTCAAAAGGGTGCCCCATTTAAATGGTCGGATGAGTGTGAGGTGAGCTTTCAGAAGCTCAAGACAACCTTGACTTCAGCACCGGTGTTGGTGTTGCCATCAGGTTCAGGATCTCTTACAGTATATTGTGATGCTTCCCGTCTTGGGCTTGGAGCAGTATTGATGCAGGATGGCAGGGTGATTGCATATGCGTCTCGGCAGTTTAAAGTTCATGAGAAGAATTATCTTGTTCATGACTTGGAGGTGGCCGCCATTTTTCACACATTGAAAATATGGAGGCACTATCTTTATGGCGTGCCATGTGAGGTTTACACGGATCATCGTAGCCTCCAGTACTTGTTCAAGGAAAATGATCTTAATTTGAGACAGAGGAGATGGCTAGAGTTATTGAAAGATTATGACGTCACTACATTGTATCATCCAGTAAAGACCAATGTGGTGGCCGATGCATTGAGTAGGAAGGTAGTAAGTATGGGCAGCCTTGCATTTATTCTAGTTGGTAAGAGACTGTTAGCTTTAGATATTCAGACATTGGGTAATCAGTTCGTGAGGTTGGACATTTCGCCCAGCCATGTTCTAGCTTGTACAGTTGCTCGGTCTTCCTAATTTGAGCGTATCAGAGATCGGCTGGATGATGACCCGCACTTGATGGTCCCTAGGGAGACCGTTCGGCACGGTGGTGCCAAGAAGGTTACAGTTGGAGATGATAGTTTTTTTGAGGATGCATGGTCGTATATGTGTGCCTAATGTTGATGGACTTCGTGAGTTGATCATGAGGAGGCTTACCGTTCTAAGTATTCTATTCACCCTGGTGCTGCCAAGATGTACCAGGACTTGTGACAACACTATTGGTCGAGAAGGATGAAAAAGGATATTGTTGCTTATGTGGCTCGTTGTTTGAATTGCCAACAGGTGAAATATAAGCATCAATGACCCGGTGGTTTACTTCAGCAGATAGAGATTCCTGAGTGGAAGTGGGAGCGTATCAGTATGGACTTTGTTGTTGGACTCCCACGGACTCAAAGGAAGTTCGGCGTTGTTTGGGTTATTGTGGATAGGCTGACTAAATCAACACATTTCATTCCAGGGGCAAGTACTTATACTTCGGAGCGGTTGGCAGAGATATATATTCGAGAGATTGTTCGCCTTCAGGGTGCGCCCGTGTCTATTCTGATCGAGGTACGCAGTTTACCTTGCACTTTTGGAGGGCAGTTCAGCAGGAATTGGGTACACGAGTTGAGTTGAGCACATCATTTCATCCTCATATGGACGGATAGTCCGAGCATACTATTCATATTTTGGAGGATATGCTCCGCACTTGTGTTATTGATTATGGAGGTTCTTGGGATCAATTCTTTCCGTTAGCAGAGTTTGCCTACAATAATAGTTATCAGTCGAGCATTCATATGGCTCCCTATGAGGCATTATATGGTAGACTCTGTAGATCGCCAGTTGGGTGCTTTGAGCCGGGAGAGGTTCGGTTATTGGGTACAAACTTAGTTCAAGAGGCCTTAGATAAGGTCAAGGTTATACAGGATTGACTTTGTGCAGCTCAGTCTAGGCAAAAGAGTTACGCCGACCATAAGGTTAGTGATGTGGAATTCATGGCTGGAGAGAGAGTATTACTTCGGGTATCGCCCATGAAGGGTGTCATGAGATTTGGGAAGAATGGAAAGTTGAGCCCTAGGTATATCAGACCATTTGAGATTCTCGAGAGAGTAGGGGAGGTAGCTTATAAGCTTGCATTGCCTCCAGGGTTATCCTCAGTTCATCCGGTATTCCATGTGTCTATGATCCAACAATATTATGGTGACCCCTCCCACGTGTTAGATTTCAGCTCTGTCCAATTGGAAAAAGATTTGACTTATGAGGAGGATCGGACAACCATTTTAGACCGACAGGTTCGTCAGTTGAGATCAAAGAGCTACCCTTCAGTTCGAGTGCAATGGAGAGGTCAGCCTATTGAGGCAGCTACTTGGGAGTCCGAGTCGGACAAGCAGAGTAGATATCCGCACTTTGTGATGACCCAAAGGGTCATTTTACGAATTTAGACTCCATTCTAGGCTTATTAGCCTTAAAAAGACAAATTTTAATTACCTCGAGTGCATGCGCAGTCCGGGCGTGAATCCGGAAAGCTTTTATGTGAAAATATGAGAAATAGTAATTTCTAGAGTTAAAATTTGGTTTTTAGTTGACTTTGGTCAATATTTTGAGTAAATGGACCCGAATCTGTGTTCCGACAATCCCGAAGGTCCGCAGTAAAATATGGGACTTGGACATATGCCCGGAATTGAATTCTGAGGTCCCTAGCCTTAAAAAATAATTTTTGAAGAAAATTGTTGTGCTGGTTTTTACAGAAAATAAAGAAGTGAAATAACTTTTGAAATCATTGGTATCGGGCCCGTATTTTGGTTCCGGAGCCTGGAACAAGTTTTTTGTGATATTTAAGTCTTATCTGTGAATTTTGATGAGAATCAGAGTTGAATTGACGTGATTTGGACATCCGGTTGAAAAGTTAGAAATTTGAGTGTTCTTGAGGAAATCTTGAGTTTTGAGGTTAAATCTGTAGTTTTTGATGTTATTTTGATGATTTGATAGCACGAGCAATTCCGTATGATGTTTTTAGACGTCCGTGCATGTTTGGTTAAGAGTCCGAGGGCTCGGGTGAGTTTTGGGTAGGCTACGGAGTGTTTAGATTTAGAAAAATTTTGCACAGCTAATATCTGGTGTTGGCAGGCCTATGATCTCGCATTTACGAGATCAGGTTTCGCAGATGCAAAGGCCTGGGCCAGCCTCAGATCTCGCAAATGTGAGAATTCTAGCCGCAAATGCAAACTTCCCATATGTCGCAAATGCGACAATTTCATCGATGTCTTGTTGCTTTAAATTATTGTTGATTATTGTTTATTGTTGTCTTGTTATTTTCTCACTCCGAGGTTAAGATCGGCACTTACTCAGTACATGCGGTAGGTTGTACTGATACTACACTCTGCACTTCTTGTGCAGATCTAGGTACCGGTCAGAGCTGATTCTTTGAGGATAGTTGAGTTTTTACACGGAGACACGAGGTAGATCTGCTGGCGTCCGCAGATTCCTGGAGTCTTCCCTTATTTATTTAGATACTGTTTTATTTCATTCAAAACAGAGACATATTTCTTTCAGCCCATTTATTTGTAGTACTCTTTAGTAGTTCGTGAATTGTGACACCAGACCCTGGGTAGTTATATAGTATATATTTAGTTCGTGGTTCGATTAATTTATTCGGTTATTATTCATGAAGTTATTTATTGGGAACGATTCGGTATTCATTTTTTGAACTGTTTATTCATGTTTAAGCAAATTGTTAAAAGAAAATGGTTAGTTAAGTTCTAACATTGGCTTGCCTAGCAAGTGTGGTGTTAGGCGCCATCACGATCTCGTGGGTTGGGAATTTGGGTCGTGACAAAATATAATTGTTATATAAATGTGGAGGTTTTCTCCGATATTAAAGTTGTGAAATATATATACAAATATATTTGTAAAGGGCATAATAATTTCATTTGGCTTACACGAAGATAACACAAATATACAAATAGATGAGATAAAAGAGTATCAATCTGCTAGATGGGTGTCATCTCCGGAAGCTATGTGGCGTTTATTTGAATTTGCTATCAATGAAATGACTCCAAGTGTTTATCACCCACAGTTACATCTTGATAGACTACAATTTATCTCTTTTTTAAAAAAACTAACACATTAGACAGTATCCTGAAAAACCTTATGATTAAGAAAACGATGCTGACAGAATTGTTTTTGATGAATAAAATAAACAAAGATGCTAAAGAAATTAATTTGTTGAATAATGATGAATAAAAATGTGTGCCTCCCTTTGTCTTCTCTACTTCGATAGTATTAGCGCTAGTACGGTACCCTTTTATCCTTAGTTTGCTATATTCGCATGTCTTGTTCTGTTATTACTTACCATCGATAATTTCGCAGTTTGCTAGAAGTACTTCGTTTATATTCTCGTTTGATGCCTTGGATTTAGTTTCCTAAATATATTATTTTGCTATTACTTGTTATCGGTACCTCTTTCATATTCTGTGTTGCTAACTTTGATTTAGTTTCCTAATTATTTGTCATGTTATTACTTGCTATCAGGGCCTCTTTCACCTTCTTTAGTCAAGGGTCTATCGCATACAATCTCTCTGCCCTTCCATGGTAGGGGTAAGGTTGCGTACATCCTATCCTTATCAGACCCCACTTGTACGATTATATTGGGTTGTTGTTATTTTTGTTGTTGATAAAATATATAGTTAGATTCATTTAATTTCTCTTGGTTATTGACCTTAGATGAAATTTTATTAATTTTAAAATTTGAAAAATGTCTTCTTTCCTTTTTGTTCCAATATTTTTCATGTCCTGACTTTTGAATGGGTACAAGGAAAACTCAAGTTTTCAGGCTTTATTTACAGTAAAAGTTGTGCCTGAAATAAGTTAAAGCTTTGTATGTCACATTGTGTGAATTATGGAACTTTATGAACCTAAAGCCTTAGACATAATTATTAATAGGTCAATGATTTTGTGGTTTGTTCAATCTATCTGTTATTTTTTTTCTCTTTTCATTTTTGGTGTAAAGAGTCACATTTTTCTGTTATCTTTTTTTCTCGATTCATTTTTGGTGTAAAGAGTCATATTTTGAGTGATGTATAAATATAGTAATGATAGAACTGTTTGTACATTTATAGTGTGTCTATACTTCCGATTGAACTAAACTTTTACAGAGTGATCGAATTGTAGATGTCGACCGATAAAAAACATTTGGCATCATCTTGCTGTCTGCAAAAAAGGAAGCAATACTCAGCAGAAACAATTTATAAAATTAACTGTACGAGACGTGATCTGTACAAACAGTTACCGATTGATAAAAGAGAGTTGCTTTTAATGCAACGACGATAAAAAAATCTTGAACTAAGAAAGGGTCAAAGCGTGCTGCTTGAATATGCCAACAAGCTGTTGGGTTTGAATTACCTACACCAAAAACTCTAACAATAGTTGAGCCACCATGTCTTACCCCGATAGGTTAGAAGCAAAAAATGATTTATTCCAGAAAAAGACCTATTTACAAAGACACCATTTGTAGATGTCACGACCCAAAATCCTAATTCAGGTCGTTATGGCGCCCAACACCGGAGTCAGGCAAGCCAACAATTTGTTTACTAGTGAAATTTTCCTTATTTGACAAATCATCCCCACACTTACCAAATTTTAAGCTTAGAACATTTAAGTAGAAGCGGATAAATTAACCAACTTGAGTAAATGTAGCCACAAGGATCATTAACCAATATATACAGTCCCAAAAATGTAAAGTCTACTATGTGTGTGCCAGGAACTAGTGTCACAAGTCTACAGGAGAACTAGTAGAATATACAAAAGATGAAATAAATTGTTCTACTATCTGAAAGAAGTAGATAGAAATAAACAAAGATAACTCCATAGTGCTGCTGAGAATCTCCAAGGGAAGTAGCTCACCGTGGAGTCAGGTCCAGAATATACTCCCAGGGTCAAGCTCCGGTCGGATAACCAGATGCACCAGCCTCAGAACCTGTAAAATTAAGTACAGAAGCGTAGTATGAGTACATAAACAGGTATGTACCTAGTGAGTATCCCCCCTAACCTCAAAGAAGTAGTGACGAGAGGTCGACGTGATACTTACTAGGGTCAGACAATGTGAAATAAGTACAGGCTAATTAGTAATAGCAGTAATGAACAGTAATAAGAAAATGTTCATCAGGTAACAATCTCTAGTACCCTCACGCCATCCCTTTCCATGGAATACAAGCTATTTAACCTTCTTTCATTCATGAAATCAACAGTTACAATTACAGGGCTTCACATAAATTACCAACCATATAACAGGCTATGAACGTACGGTCTTTACGACGAGAAAAGTAAATGTGCACTGCCGAGGGTCGAACGGCCTGAACCATAGATGCAACTATATGCCCCGCTCGCGAATTGAACATGCAACACGACTAATATAATACCAAGACTACCCCGCTCACGAATCATTCATGCGACTCGGGTTAATATAATACTAGGACTACCCCGCTCGCGAATCTTGAGAATTAATAATGTCAACTTCAAAGCATAACTCCTTAGGCCTTCACATGTGAGATTAGAGGATATTAGACTACTTAATCCATATGCAAGATCAGAGATACAACACATAAAGCATGCTTGTGAGTCCTAAATTACCCGACAAGGCATAATAGTAGCTACACACAGACACTCATCACTTCATGCATGCGCAGACCCCGCAAATAAGGACAAACCACCTAATCACCTATGAGGACAATTCCCTCTTACAAGGTTAGAAAGGAGACTCACCTTGCGTCGAACCTACTCCCTGGGTCAATAATGCGTCCGAAACCCAGAACTCGTCACCCAAGGACTCGAAACTAATCAAACGTTACGTAAATATATATCAAATTATACTCAAAGCATGGAATTCTCCTACTATTTAGTCAACTTCATTATTCTTGAAGAAATCCCAAAATCCAACCCTGGGCCCGCATGCTCGAATTTCAAAAATTCTTGAAGGGAACACTCACCCACAACCTAAGGATCATTAATATATGATTTTTGTATGATTTCATAGCCAATTCATGGGAAATTCTCAAATTGTCGAAAGCCCTAGGTTACTACCCAATTCCTTAATTTTTCACTAATTAGGTAGTTAAATTCAACTAGGAATTCATGAATTAACAAATCTTGGGATAGAATGTACTTACCTCTCAGTGGTTGGGTCGTGGGGCTCTTTTCCAAGCTCTCAAAATCTCCTATGGTGGAAGAAAATGGTGTGGGAATGAAATAATCCCCCACTTAAAGACCTTTCTGCCTACAGGGGTTTCCGCACCTGCGACTCGACGACCGCACCTGCGGAAAAACGGGACAAGGTTCTGGGCTTGCACCTGCGAGCTGGAGTCCGCTCCTGCGGCTCCGCACCTGCGAAAAGGAGCCCGGACCTGCGAGGACTGGGCAACCCACCTGGGAGTCGCACCTGCGAGGCCTGGACCGCAGGAGCGGTCTCGCACCTGCGACTGACAACCGCACCTGCGGTCACACTAGATCAGGTGCATCGGCAACTGTTTCAGCTAGTTTTTGGCCTCGTTTGGTGCCCGAGAAACACCTGGGCCCACCCGAGCCCCCGTCCAAATATACCAACAAGTCCCAAATCATAATACACACTCGTTCAAGCCTTCAGAACACCCGCAACAATGCTAAAACTCAAAATCACACCTTAAAACCTCTAGAACCAAACTTAGGAACTTCAAGTTTTCTAGACTTCACTAACAACTCGCCGAATCGACCTATACTACTCGGAATGACACCAAATTTTGCACGCAAGTCATAAATGACATAACGGAACTATTTCCGGTATCGAAATTCCGTTCGGACCTCGATAACACAAAAACACGTCCCAAACCACAATAGGAACATAAGAAACTCTTATTTCAATATTGGGTGCCGAAACGCTCCCGGGTCATCCGAAACCCATTCCGAACATAAGCCCAAGTATGAAATCATCATACGAAGCTACCGGAATCGTCGAAACTCGATTCCGAGGTCGTTTGCTAAAAATATTGACCGAAGTCAAACTTGGCCTTAAAGGCCAACCTGAAGGAACCAAGTGTTCCAATATTGCTCTAAACACTTCTGAATCCCGGACCACCCGCCCCCGCAAGTCATAAATCACAATAAGCCGTTATGGGAAGTTTCATTTAGGGGAACGGGGTCCGATAACATTAAACGACCGGTCGGGTCGTTATATTCTCCACCTCTTAAACAAACGTTCGTCCTCGAACGGGTCTAGAATCATACCGGAAGTGCTGAATAAGTGTGGATATCTGCTCCGCATGTCCTTCTCGGACTCCCAGGTCTCCTCCTCGACTGGTTGGCCCCTCCACTTGTCCTTCATGGTAGAAACTCTCTTGGATCTCAACTGGCGATCCTGCCTGTCAATAGTAGCAACTGGCTCCTCCTCGTAGCCCAACTTCTCATCCAACTGAATAGTGCTGAAATCAAGCACGTGAGAGAAGTCGACGTGGTACCTCCGGAGCATGGATACATGAAAGACCGGATGAAACCCTGATAAATGAGGAGGTAAAGCAAGCTCATAAGCAACCCCTCCAACTCGCCTTAATACTTTGAAAGGACCTATAAACCTCGGGCTCAGCTTGACCTTCTTCCCGAACCTCATAATACCCTTCATCGGCAAGACTTTCAACAGAACCTTATCTCTCTCCATAAATGACACATCACACGCCTTCTGATCCGCGTAACTCTTCTGTCTGGACTGTGCTGTGTGAAGCCTCTCCTGAATCAACTTCACTTTCTTCAAAGCATCTCTCACCGGGTCGATGCCATATAACTTAGCCTCGCCAGGCTCAAACCACCCGATAGGAGAACGACATCGCTGACATACAAAGCCTAAAATGGAGCCATCTCGATGCTGGACTGATAACTGTTATTATAAGAAAACTCGGCCAAAGGCAAGAACTGGTCCCACTGACCTCCAAAGTCAATCACACATGCCCTGAGCATGTCCTCCAATATCTGAACTGTCCGCTTCGACTGACCATCAGTGTGAGGGTGAAATGTTGTGCTGAGATCTATCTGGGTGTCCATCTCACTATGCAATGCTCTCCATAAATGCGAGGTGAACTAAGGAACTCGATCTGATATAATGGACACCGGCACACCGTGCAACCGGACTATCTCCCGAATGTAGATCTGGGCCAATCTCTCAGAAGTATAAGTAGTAGCCACTGGAATGAAATGCTCCGATTTGGTCAATCTATCCACAATGATCCAAACCGCGTCAACCTTCCACAAAGTCCGAGGAAACCCAACCACGAAGTCCATAGTGATGCGCTCCCACTTCCACTCAGGAATAGGCATCTGCTGAAGTAGGCTCCTGGCCTCTGGTGCTCATACTTAACCTGTTGGCAGTTAAGACACCTAGTCACATAGTCCACAATGGCCCTCTTCATCCGCCTCCACAAGTAATGCTGCTTCAAATCACGATACATCTTCGTAGCACCAGGATGAACAGAATACCGAGAACAGTGTGCCTCCTCTAGAATCCTCTCCCTCAGTTCATCAACGTTAGGAACACATAAACGACCCTGAAGTCTCAGAACATCATCCTGACCAATAGTAACCTCTTTGGCACCACCCTGTAACACTGTCTCCCGAAGCTCTGCCAAGCACGGATCATCAAACTGTCGAGCCTTAATTTCACCCAATAACGAAGACTGAGCAACCACATGTGCTAGAACTCGACAAGGCTCTGAAAGGTCTAATCTCACCAGAATATTAGCCAAGGACTGAATGTCCAAGGCTAGAGGTCTTTCCTCTGCTGCAATATAAGCAAAGCTACCCATACTCTCCGCCTTCCTGCTCAAAGCATCCGCTACCACATTCGCCTTGCCCGAATGATATAGAATGGTGATGTCATAGTCCTTCAGCAACTCAAGCCACCTGCGCGGCCTCAAATTAAGATCTCTCTGTTTGAACAAGTGCTGCAAGCTGCGGCAGTCTGTATAAACCTCACAGGACACCTCATACAAGTAGTGCCTCCAAATCTTAAGAGCATGAACAATCGCCGCCAACTCCAAATCGTGCACAGGATAATTTTTCTCATGAACCTTCAGCTAGCGCGAAGCATAAGCAATAACTCTCCTTTCCTACATCAACACATACCCCAAGCCAACGCGCGAAGCGTCACAATATACTGTATACATCCCAGAACCGGAAGGCAACACTAGAACTGGTGCTGAGGTCAATGCTGTCTTGAGCTTTTGAAAGCTCGCCTCACACTCGTTAGACCATCGGAACGGGGCATTCTTCTGAGTGAATCTAGTCAATGGAGCTGCAATAGAAGAGAACCCTTCCAAAAATTGACGATAATAGCCTACTAGGCCCAAAAAGCTCCTGATCTCGGTAGCTGAAGTAGGACGCGACCAACTCTGAACCGCCTCAATCTTCTGAGGATCAACCTTGATACCCTCTCCAGATACCACATGCCCCAAGAATGACACGGAATCCAACCAGAGCTCACACTTGGAGAACTTAGCATATAGTTTCTGTTCTCGCAATGTTTGGAGCACAACTCTCAAGTGCTGCTCGTGCTCCCCCAGGCTACGTGAGTAAATCAAAATGTCATCAATGAAGACAATGACAAAGGAATCAATATACAGCCTAAATACCCTATTCATCAATTCCATAAATGTTGTTGGGGCATTAGTCAAGCCAAAGGACATCACCAGGAACTCATAATGGCTATATCTCGTACGAAAAGTCATCTTCGGAACATCTGAGGCCCGAATCTTCAACTGATGATATCCCGATCTCAAATCAATCTTAGAAAACACCCGAGCACCCTGCAACTGGTCAAACAAATCATCGATGCACGGCAAAGGATACTTGTTCTCAATGGTGACCTTGTTCAACTGACGGTAATCAATACACATTCGCATGGACCCATCCTTATTCTTCACGAATAGAACTGGAGCACCCCACAGTGATACACTCGGTCTGATGAACCCCTTAGCTAACAACTCCTCAAGCAGCTCCTTCAACTCTTTCGGAGCCGTACGGTACGGAGGAATAGATATAGGCTGGGTTCCTGGAGCTAAATCAATGCAGAAATCAATATCATGATCCGGAGGCATGCTTGGAAGATCTGATAGAAACACATCAGCAAACTCTTGAACCACTGGAACTAAATCAATCTTCGGAGACTCGGTGGTGGTGTCCCGCACATAAGCAAGATAGGCCAGAAAACCCTTCTCAACCATATGGCGAGCCTTCAGGAATGAAACAACCCGGCTGGCTGCACTAACTGAGGAACCTCTCCACTCCAGCCTAGGCATCTCGGGCATGGCTAAAGTAATTGTCTTGACGTGGCAATCTAGCACGACATGATAAGGAGATAGCCAATCCATGCCTAGAATAACCTCAAAATCAACTATGTCGAGCAACAAAAGGTCCGCTCTGGTCTCGAATCCACAGAATGTGATCACACAAGATCGATAGGTCCGACATACCACCACAGAATTGTCCACAGGAGTGGACACACATATAGGAGAACCCAAGGACTCACAAGGAGCATCCAGGAAATGAGCAAATAAGGATGAAACATAGGAATAGGTGGATCCAGGATCAAATAGCACTGATGCCTCTCTACCACATACTGAAATAATACATGTGGTCACAGCGTCTGGCCAGAATGGCATAGAATCTAGCTGGAGTACCGGAAGACTGAGCTACATCAGAGTGAACTGGAGCTGCCTGACCTCCCCCTGACTGGCCTCCACCTCTAGGACGACCCCTGCCGACCTTTCCTCCACCTCTAGGTGGCCTGACTGCTGGTGCTGGAATCATAGGTTGGTAACCCTGCTACACTGCCTTGCCCCGAAACCTGGGACAAGTCCTCCTGATATGGCCGAGATCCCCGCACTCGTAACATCTCACTGGAGGCACGACCTACTGCCCTGAAGAAGAACCCTGGATAACTGGGGGACGGTGAGAACCCTCTGGCATAGCATTGAAGTAAGGCCTCACTGGAGCACCACGGGGAGGTGGTGGGGGGGTGCTAAATATGGGGGCCTGTAGGGCTGAACCCTACCAAACTGACCTCTGCCCCTAGTTGGGGCACCTCTGAAATCCTCGGAATATCTGGCTCTCTTATCCGGCTGTACCTGCTCCCTGACTCTCGACCGATAACCCTCGATCCTACGAGCAATCTCCACTACCAGCTGATAAGAAGTCCCTATCTCCACCTCTCGGGCCATGTTGGCCCTAATGCCTGGATGCAATCCGACTACAAATCTCTGCACTCTCTCAGCATCGGTAGGTAGTATCATGAGTGCATGGCGAGACAACTCTGAAAATCTGGCCTCATAGTCTTCCACTGACAGCTGTCCCTGCTCCAGCTGCTCAAACTGATACCGCAACTCTTCCCTCTCAGAGGGTGGGATATATCTGTCTAGAAACATCTGAGTGAACTATTCCCAAGTGATAGGAGGAGAATCTGCTGGTCTACTGAGAATATAGGACTGCCACCAAATGCGAGCTCTGCCCTGTAACTGGAAAGTAGCGAAGTCCACTCCATTGGACTATAGTATCCTCATGTTGTGTATCTGTCCCTGCACCTGTCAATGAAATCCTGGGCATCCTCGCCTCGCTCACCCCCAAAAATTGGAGGATGCAATTGATTCCATCTGTCCAATAACTTCTGCGGATCGCCGTCCGCAGCTGGTCTGGGCTCAGGTGATGCTGCTACAGGCTGGACCCTACCCACGGGCAGTGTACCTAGGGTATGATGAAGTGCTGTTGTCTGGCCTGCAGCCTGGACAGTAGGGGTCTGGGCTCCCCCTCCTGCCTGAGATGTGGCAGGATCCGCTGGAAATAAACCAGCATGGGATATAGTATCCATAAATCTCATCATACGGCCCATGACCTCCTGGAATCCTAGCGCCATCATGAAGTCCACTGGAGCTGGACCCGCTGGGGGAACCTCCCCCTGCTCCTCTATAGTAGGTCCCCTGGTGGTGCAACTGGAATAGCTCTGGGGCGCCCCCGTCCCCTACCTCGGGTCGGTGACCTCCCCCGGCCTCTGCCAGATGTACGCATCCTCACCATATGTGAGAGAATAGAATAATGAGATTTAGTAAACTATCAATTGCATGATAGATCATGAATAAAGAGAGGTTTCCTAACACCCTATAATAAATATAGACGTCTTTGTATCGATCCGCGAGACTCTATTAGGTTTTCCCGTGACTTGTCAGACCTACGTGAACCTAGTGCTCTGATACCATGTTGTCACGACCCAAAATCCTAACTCAGGTCGTTATGGCGCCCCACACCGGGGTCAGGCAAGCCAACAATTTGTTTACTAATGAAATTTTCCTTATTTGGAAAAATCATCCCCACACTTACCAAATTTTAAGTTTAGAACATTTAAGTAGAAGCGGATAAATTAACCAACTTGAGTAAATGTAGCCACAAGTATCATGAACCAATATATACAGTCCCAAAAATATAAAGTCTACTATGTGTGTGCCAGGAACTAGTGTCACAAGTCTACAGGCGAACTAGTAGAATATACAAAAGATGAAATAAACTGTTCTACTGTCTGAAAGAAGTAGACAAAAAAAAAACAAAGATAACTCCATAGTGTTGCTGAGAATCGCCAAGGGAAGCAGCTCACCGTGGAGTCAGGTCTAGAATATACTCCCAGGGTCAAGCTCTGGTCGGATAACCAGATGCACCAGCCTCAGAACATGTACAATTAAGTACAGAAGCGTAGTATGAGTACATAAACAGATATGTACCCAGTGAGTATCCCGCCTAACCTCGAAGAAGTAGTGACGAGAGGTCGACGTGATACTTACTAGGGTCAGACAATGTGAAATAAGTACAGGCTTATCAGTAATAGCAGTACTGGACAGTAATAAGAAAATGTGCATCAAGTAACAATCTCTAGTACCCTCACGCCATCCCTTTCCATGGCATACAAGCTATTTAACCTTCTTTCTTTCATGAAATCAACAGTTACAATTACAGGGCTTCTCATAAATTACCAAACATATAACAGGCTATGAACGTACGGTCTTTACAACGAGAAAAGTAAATGTGCACTGCCGAGGGTCGAACGGCCCGAACTATAAATGCATCTATCTGCCCCGTTCGCGAATCGAACATGCGACACGGTTAATATAATACCAAGACTAACCCGCTCGCGAATCATTCATGCGAATCAGGTTAATATAATACTAGGACTACCCCGCTCGCGAATCATTCATGCGACTCGGGTTCCCGTATAAATACATGAGTAGCAGGAGATTCCAGATAATTTAGCAGGGAACATACTAACAGGGTGAGAATTTAATAATGTCAACTTCAAAGCATTACTCCTTAGGCCTTCACATGTGAGATTCGAGGATATTAGACTACTTAATCCATATGCAAGATCACAGACACAACACATAAAGCATGCTTGTGAGTCCTAAATTACCCGACAAGGCATAATAGTAGCTACGCACGGACTCTTGTCACTTCGTGCGTGCGCAGCCCCAGAAAATAAGGAAAAACCACCATTTATAATCACCTATGGGGACAATTCCCTCTTAGAAGGTTAGAAAGGACACTCACCTTGCGTTGAACCTACTCCCCGGGTCAAGAATGCGCCCGAAACTCTGAACTCGTCACCCAAGGACTCGAAACTAATCAAACGTTACGTAAATATATATCAAATTATACTCAAAGCATGGAATTCTCCTACTATTTAGTCAAATTCATTATTCTTGAAGAAATCCCAAAATCCAACCATGGGGCTCGGATTTCAAAAATTCTCGAAGGGAATACTCACCCACAAACTTAGGAACTTTAAGTTTTCTTGACTTTACTAACAACGCGCCGAACTGACCTATACTACTCGGAACGATACCAAATTTTGCAGGCAACTCATAAATGACATAACAGAACTATTCCTGATTGGGCATCGAAATGCTCCCGGGTCATCCGAAACCCATTCCGAACATACGCCCAAGTCCGAAATCATCATACGAAGCTACCGGAACCGTCAAAACTCAATTCCAATGTTGTTTACTAAAAATGTTGACCAAAGTCAAACTTGGCCTTAAAGGCCAGCCTAAAGGAACCAATTGTTCCAATATTGCTCTAAACACTTCTGAATCCCAGAACACCCGCCCCCGCAAGTCATAAATCACAATTAGCCATATGGGAAGTTTCATGTAGGGGAACGGGGTCCGATAATGCAAAACAATCGGTCGAGTCGTTACAGTAGACATAGATATATGCATGTATATGTGTGTTCTGCTTTGTGATTATACTTAAATATAATTTGCGCTTGCTAAACATATTTGGATTCGGATGTTAGCCGGTATATCTGCCGTTGCCGAGCCAGTAGCTGGTTGTGACAGAGGAAAAAATATTACTGATCACTTCTCCGTTTTTGAACATGGTAAGTGAGTGAAATATGTTTTTTCAGTTTGATTGTACTCCCTTTTAGTATATTAATAAGAATACTTTGTATATTAGGCTCAACCTCTAGTGCATCCTATGAACAACATCATGTCGAGACATTTGTTGTCACAAACAAAGGTTTGTCTCGCTTTAATCTAATAACAATATTTATTACTGCCCTCTCCTTAACACTAATAGGATATATTGTTACAACTAATATACACAGGTTATAAAAAAAAAATAATATGTTTGAATTAGAACATTAGAGAACTACCCAGTGACGCAACCATTTTAAAAATTATGCCAAACTGTAAATATTGTGGAGCAAAAAGGTTTGAATATGAAACACCGGCATTTTGTTATAGCAATGGTTCAGTTAAATTGATGTCACATGAAATGCCTAATGAACTCTTGAATCTATATTTAGGCAATACCGAAGAATTTGAACACTGTTGTACCTACCTTAGACTATACAAAAATATGTTTGCATTTACTTCACTTGGAGTGAACTACGACAAAGAACTAGCAAAAGGAAATCAAGGAATTTATACATTTAAAGTACAAGGTCAAATGTATCACTTCATAAATGATTTGACTCCAACAAATTGTCAGCCAAGAAATTTACAGTTGTAGTTTTACGATGAGAACATAGAAATATTGAATCGAATGACTTAACTCGGATATACTTCGACAGTCGATTATTGAGAATGTCACGACCCACACGAGATCGGCGCCTAACCGAATGAACCGGGTCAAGCGAACCTGATTTGCATTTCCTATCCCACACGTTACCCCGTGATTTCAATATACATTATTCATGTGAAATGGCCATTTATAACTTAAGCATAAACTTACAACTTGAATTCATTTCTACTTTTTTATCATTACCAACATATGAAACCAAATACTTTCAAAATACATACAACATTTACCAATGTGGATCACGATTCCGAACCGTACCCTTACTTACCCAAAATACATATGTACACTACCCACATTGTGTCTACGGAGCCTACGAATACTAGAAACATAACATTACATGTCGGGGACAAGGCCCCGACTATACCTTACAATACACAATAAACTCAAAAGAAGGTGGCATGAACCACGCATGACCCCGAGAGGAAGTGGGGTGCACCAATGCAGCTAACGGAATGGAAGGAGGCACTACGGTCGGTGGGCTGAATTACCTACTATGGAACCACCTACAATCATCATAAGAATGTAGCACCCCCGAAAAAAGGGACGTCAGTACATTTGAATTGTACTGGTATGTATGAACAAACTTTACTCTAAGTAAGATCAGCAATGCACAAATAAGAGACAGTAATAGAATCAGCAAGCATTGCACATGAACAGAAACAATCAAAATCACAAGTTCCACAGATTCCCTTCTTTTTTTCCTTTTCCATCAACACCATATTCACAGAGAATTTCATCGTAAGGACACAATCTCAGTACAACCAATCATCCATACGATATCAAGTCACAAGAGATCATTGCCCAAAACACGAGTCAAAATAAGACATTTCCACAATCAGTGCGGTACGACTGAATCAACCACAATTCCTGTTTATCATGTCATTTCACAGATCTTAGAACTTAATCATATTCACTTACTTGAGTTCGCTACCAATATTTCATACCGGCACATTAGGGTAAACCAACCTTACACTTGGCAAAACATTCACAAGTAAATCACCTTTCCACAATTTCGAATAGTAATTACATAAATTTCAGCTAGACAGTCAGAGAGTAGGGCATCATGCCTCAACATATTTAGAACACCCAATTTGCACATACTCAGACAATTAACACGGAATAAATCAAACAATACACAACCAAAAGACAGTACTAGAACCAATCAATCAATGTACGTGGAAAGAAGCAACCACAATCAAACAAGTTTCACAATCTCTCCTTTTTCCCTTACAACATCATCATATTCAAGAAATCATAGCTTTTCATTTCAGTAGTGATATCGATCACATTTCCTCCTTATTACCTCGGCCACTCTTATTACCTCGGCCACCCTTATTACCACACGCCTCATGAAGCTTATTGCTTTGTGTTGCGGCGCGCAACCCGATCCCTCCTAACAATTATATTTCATAACAACAACCACAAACAATTACTTCACAAGAATTATCCTTTCAAGGAATACAATTTCATATTAACAGCTCATTTAATTGGGCCTAAGGCCCCATAACATTTATCAAGTAGAAAATTCCATGAACACGGTACTGCCACATTTTCTCAATTCAGTTACATTATTTCACAATACTCCTTTCATTATTTTCCACGTATGGCTTTCAACTATTTCACACATTCCCACATTTGAGCACATTATAAATCTTTCGTTCATTCGCCCATCAATCACCTTTTTTTTACAATTTCATACAAAACAGTAGCATGACAATCAACCAGGAAGAATCAAATAATAAAGTCTCACATCTTAACACGTTTGAACAGACAAATCACACATTTCCAAATAAGGTGCATTGATGCGAGGCTAGAATTCATAGTTTAACATGTTATATGTCGTACATTTTATGTGCGTTAATGATAAAAACACACGTTTTATGTGCTTAATGGAGTTTATTTCATGTGTAGGTGAATTGGAGATGGAAACCGAGCTAAATGGATGCAAATACGTCGAAAATATGCTTAAGAGGCGAAGAGGGAACACCCTGGCGTTAGGGGGGCGTTTGGCCCCTAAAGCCAGGCATCCCCTGGCGTTAGGGGGGCGTTAGAGCCCAAACGCCAGGCCTACCCTGGCCTTAAGGGGGCGTTTGAGCCCAAACGCCCGGGGTCCCAAGTTCGGTCAATTCCGAGTTTTGACGAGTTTAAGTGTTTCCCGGTTGGAATAGAAGTCTCCTACACGTTTAGGGTTCGTCCTAAACATATAAATAGATCCCGAAAACACAACTTGAAGGAGGATTCGAGGGGATTCGAAGAGACGGACGGCAAGACATCAATTTTTACATATTTTATTCATTACTTTGTAGTTTCATTATGCAAGTTATATTATAGTTGATTCTTTTGAACATGTTTAGCTAACTTCTTTAATCTAGGGTTTTGGTAGAACCCGTTGGAGGATGAACTTATTGTGTTATTAATAGAGTTCCGATGGGTTGATTAATCTCTATTTGTTCAACTACGTTCTTATTGTAGTTAATTGAATGGCCATCAATTAGTTGTACCTATTTATTATTTATCTACTTGAGAGAGAGTGCATATTTAGGTACTTGTTTGAACAACATCACTCCCGGAGTATAGATGAAAGTCATAACCGAGGGTTTAGAGGTTGGATTAGAGATAACGATACCTCGGGTGCAATCTAAAGTGAACTGTAATGCAATCTAGCTAGCGTAACTTGAGAGAGTGCGTCTAGTAAATTATCATAATTACTTGAGAGAGATTTATGGTAGATAGAGTGTTCATGATTGATAGAGACAACTAATCAAACTATAAGAAGTATCCGAGAAGTAAGTTCACCAACGGGGGAAACCATAACCTTAGACGTTTATCATCATTATTTACAACACAATGTTACTATTGCTAGTTATTATTATTGTCAGTAGAATTAGTAAAACATCACCAAGTTATATTAACAAGTCTTAAGAGAATTGATTGAGTAAAAGTTGCGTATTCTAACAGCTTGCTTGATATGTAAATTTCCTGTGGGATCGACTCTGGGCATAATACCCCGGATTATATTTGCAACGCCCG
>ML384904.1:67793-90666 GCA_005239525.1 Nicotiana knightiana
AGCTTAATAGTAGCAATATCTCAAGACGTGCTAATGCCTTGAGAATAGTCAGTACTTTGGTTGTGACGCTTAGGCTCAATTTTTTGACTCCAGGATAAATACCTTAAATCAGGAATTCTTAAGATTTGCTTAACCGCTTTGGAGTGTTGTGATAGATTCGATCCTGAGTGAGCTATCTGCCATGTGTGTGTGAGGTTTGTATGTTATTCTGTGCATTGCATTTGATGTCTAGAACTTGCCCCGTGTGTGTGCAAAGCGAAATAGAAGTTTTGTTCAGTTTTGGAAGTGATATAGGCATTTCTTTGAGAGCCAGCTATATATATTTTACCCACCTAATTGTTTTGTATTGTCGTTAACCCCGTTGAGCCTGTTATCCTATTTCTTTGGCAACCACATAAGCCATATCCCTTCATTTGAATCGATCATATATTTGAACCTTGTCACCTCTCGTAAGATTTGCTTAATAAGTTGTGTACATGAGTGTAGTGTGATTGCTCGGGGACGAGCAAATGTTTAAGTGTGGGGTATTGATGCGAGGCTAGAATTCATAGTTTAACATGTTATATGTCGTATATTTTATGTGCGTTAATGATAAAAACACACGTTTTATGTGCTTAATGTAGTTTATTTCATGTGTAGGTGAATTGGAGATAGAAACCGAGCTAAATGGATGCAAATACGTCGAAAATACGCTTAAGAGGCGAAGAGGGAACACCCTGGAGTTAGGGGTGGCTTGGCCACTAAAGCCAGGCAGCCCCTGGCGTTAGGGGGCGTTAGAGCCCAAACGCCAGGCCTGCCCTGGCCTTAAGGGGGCGTTTGAGCCCAAACGCCTGGGGTCCCAAGTTCGGTCAATTCCGATTTTGACGAGTTTAAGTGTTTCCCGGTTGGAATAGAAGTCTCCTACACGTTTAGGGTTCGTCCTAAACATATAAATAGACCCCGAAATCACAACTTGAAGGAGGATTCGAGGGGATTCGAAGAGATGGACGGCAAGACATCAATTTGTACACATTTTCTTCATTACTTTGTAGTTTCATTATGCAAGTTATTTTAGAGTTGATTCTTTTGAACATGTTTAGCTAACTTCTTTAATCTAGGGTTTTGGTAGAACCCGTTGGAGGATGAACTTATTGTGTTATTAATAGAGTTCCGATNTTATCTACTTGAGACAGAGTGCATATTTAGGTAGTTTTTTGAACAACATCACTCCCGGAGTATAGGTGAAAGTCATAATCGAGGGTTTAGAGGTTGGATTAGAGATAACGATACCTCGGGTTCAATCTAAAGTGAACTGTAATGCAATCTAGCTAGCGTAACTTGAGAGAGTGCGTCTAGTAAATTATCATAATTACTTGAGAGAGATTTATGGTAGATAGAGTGTTCATGATTGATAGAGACAACTAATCAAACTATAAGAAGTATCCGAGAAGTAAGTTCACCAACGGGGGAAACCATAACCTTAGACCTTTATCATCATTATTTACAACACATTGTTAGTAATTGCTAGTTATTAATTGTCAGTAGAATTAGTAAAACATCACCAAGTTATATTAAAAAGTTTTAAGAAAATTTATTAAGTAAAAGTTGCGTATTCTAACAGCTTGCTTGATACATAAATTCCCTGTGGGATCGACTCTGGGCATAATACCCCGGATTATATTTGCAACGCCCGCTTAGTTTTTTATTAGATATAGTTGAGTGTGATCATGCACATACCGCATATTCGAACCCAACAAGAGGATTCTACGAAGGTTAAAGTTATCCATACATACCTCAAAGAGCTTTTCCTTAGGTTTATACAATACACCAACACCTCTAGCCATAACAATCTATAAGGAGATAGCAGAAATTGATTGATAATTAGGAAGATTACCCATGGTATAACTCTCTTATGAATTGCATCAAACACCTAGAATGTGAAGTAGACTACAAGGTTTAGAAATGGCAATCTCTTCTTCCTTCACCCAATTTTTAGCATGAAATCCCCAAATTAGTTCTTTGATAACACATACTACAACTTAGTCCCACATGCATGGCCTATTTCTAACCCCCACCACATATTTGAACCCTTACCCTCTTGAATGAAATTTTGGAAGTAGGACTTACCCGGATGGAGGACAATCTAAGGTTATCTTCCTTGATTCTTGAAGGCTTAAGAAAGATTTGGGTGATTATGAAGTTGGGCCCCTTATTTCTCTCTCTATATGCTCTCATATCTCTCTAAAATCAGTAGAAAATGACCCCAAATAAAGCCCCTAAACCTATTTATGAAAATGGGGTCGGGTTATAAAAATAGGAAAAATAAACCTCTGGAACAGGGTTTGCGATCGCATAATGGATCGCAGAACAAACAGGCGGGTCGCATAGTGGATCGCAAAATATCTGCCCAAAACTGGGCAACAGTGGCCCAGTGTGCGACCTGATCTGCGATCGCAGAGTCAACATGCAACATGAAATGCGATCGCAGATTTGACACAGGATCGCATTTTTCCAGCCTTCGGTAATTTGACCATAACTTTGTGTAGAAATGTCCAAATGACAAACGGTTTGAAGCGTTGGAAACTAGACTCAAAGAAATTTTATTTGATAGGTTATTCATCGTATAATACCTTATATATAATTAGATATTCTCGTTCAAAGTGTGGACTAGTGCAAGTACCTTTGGAATTTTAGCTTATTATGAAATTTTCCCAATTGGCTTGGACTTAGGCCTCTCCTTGGATCCTACCTTACTTATTATATGACTCATACACTTATTCACCACATCCAATTCATTTACATCATATTTAAAGCACATAAAATATTATAATTAGTCTACCTGGCACCCCGAATCCTATATTGCTTAGCAAAATTTTCCGGGGTCTTATAGAGAAGCTAATGGATATACTGAAGATAAATCCTTATTGTATCTTCTTGAAATCTCTGACACATATCCCAAAATTATCAAAATTTTATATTGCATTGAGCTCCTGCTCTGGCTTAGATCAATGAATATACAACTTGCCAATTGTGTCAGAAGTAGCAGCATTATGGCTAGAACAAGAAACGAACAATAATAGCTTTGGACCCCATATCCGAATCTATACTCACAGTAACAAAATCCAGTAAGTAAATTACTACTATGACTGTTATGATCCTTTTCAATATTCGCTTTTATTTCCTTATGGTAAAAACGGATGGCATTGCAGTATTCCAAAAATCATACAACCTAACAAGAAATTGAGAAAGCGAGCTTACTATGAGACTAAGCAGCTTCTGAGCGTTTCTAACATGTCTTCAATTGATGGACTACTTGATATGGAAGTTGATGTTTCGCAAAAGGGGAAACGGAAAAGGAATAATGTTTCTTGTCATGAATACTACTGTTACAAACTCCAGATGATAGAGAATTAAGAAAATAATGTTTTACATTATGGCATATTATTTCAACAATACTCGGTTGATGAATTCGTAAAAATAGAAACTCAAAGGTTAGATTTTGCCTCATTTAACCAACATTTATTTCGGATTGATGTACTACAAGGACTTTTGGATATCCTAAGACTTTTAGAAAGAGAAGCTTCTAATATAGGAAAACGAAACTTTCTTCCGACAAGTTTTACGGATGGTCCGAGAGATATGCGCCAATGTTACATGGATGCTATTGCGTTAGTGCAACATTTTGGAAAGCCTGATATATTTTTGACCATGACATGTAATCCCTCTTGGCCCGAAATTAAGCAACATTTTCTCCCAACAGAAGAAACTCAAAATAGGCCCGATTTAATTAGTCGAGTGTTCAAAGCAAAGGTAGAAAAGATGAAGACAGATATATTAAAAAGAAACATATTTGGAAAAGCCGCAGCTTATATGTGTATTATAGAATTTCAAAAATGCGGTCTTCCACTTGCTTATTTTCTTATTATGTTTACTGATTACTACAAATTATTCACGCCCGAGGCTTATGACAAATTTGTCTGTGCTGAGCTGCCCGATCCTGATACAAACTCTTACTTACATAAGCTTGTTATTAAACGCATGATGCATGGGCCTTGTGGTCATTTAAATCCTATGAATTCATGTATGAAAAGAAATGAATGCAAATTTAAGTACCCCAAGAGCTTCGTTGATGACACAACAAAAGGAAAGAACTCATATCCAATTTATAGAAGATGAAAAATTGGTAAATTTGTAAAATTTAGAAAATAATTTCTTGTTATCTCATGGGTTGTTTCTTATAATCCTTTTATGTTGTATAAATATAATTGTCATATGAATGTGGAAGTTTGATCCGGTATTAAAGTTGTGAAATATATATACAAATATATTTTTAAAGGGCATGATAAAATTTTATTTGGCTTACACGAAGATAACACAAATATACAAATAGATGAGATAAAAGAGTATCAATCTGCTAGATGGGTGTAACCTCCGGAAGCTATGTGGCGTTTATTTACTTTTTCTATCAATGAAATGACTCCAAGTGTTTATCATCCCCAGTTACATCTTGATGGACTACAGTTTATCTCTTTTAAAAAAACTAACACAACAGACAGTATCCTGAAAAACCCTATGTTTAAGAAAATGATGCTGACATAGTTTTTCTTGATGAATAAAATAAACAAAGATGCTAAAGAACTTAAGTTGTTGTTTAATGATTTTCCACAATACTTTGCATGGTCATCTACCTACAAATGTGGACTCGACGACAACGAGGTCATGTTATCGGTCGCGTTGTAACATGTCATCCAACAGAAGGAGAAAGATATTACCTTAGATTATTATTAATGAATGTGAGAGCACCAAAATCATATGAATATCTTTTGAAAGTAAACGAGATATGCTGCGACACATTTAGAGAATCTGCAGAAACAAAAGGATTGTTGCAGTGTGACAACAGCTTGGTCGAATGTATGTCAGAGGTTGTATGTTATCAAATTCCTTATAGTTTAAGACGTTTATTTGCTACAATATTAGTACATTGCAGCCCCGCGATCCAAGGGAACTGCGGGAACAACTTGAAGATTTAATGTCCGAAGACTATAAGAACCTAAGCAATGTAACAGCAAAAGATATCCACCTTGCTTTCCTAAATCACATCAGTGATATGCTACATTCTATGGGTCGTGATATTAATGAGTTCAACCTTGTTTCAGAAACTATCACATCTTCGAAAATGGCAAATGAAGCGAAGGAAGTATATTTTGAAAGAAGCATCACTGTGAGCAACGAAGATTTACTGTTGCATAAAAAATTAAATAAAGAACAGAAAATGGCATACAACGTAATCCTTTAGAGAGTATTTGCCAACAAATCAGGAGCATTTTTCATTGATGGTCCTGGGGGAAGTGGTACGACATTCTTATATTGTGCCTTATTAGAAATTGTGAGATCTAAAGGATTTGTAGCATTAGCAACCGCAACTTCCGGAGTTGCAGCTTCAATCCTTCCAGGAGGACGAACAGTTCATTCACGATTCAAATTTCATATTAATATCGATAAAAAAAATTTCTTGCAATATCAGAAAGAAAAGTTCAATGGCGTCTTTGATTCGCGATGCAAACTTTATTGTGTGGGATAAAGTATCGATGGCCAAAAAAAATATGGTTGAAGCTTTAGATTCTCTTCTGAAAGATATAATGGATACTAATGTGCTTTTTGGTGGAAATGTTATTGTGTTTGGAGGAGATTTTAGACAAACTCTTCATGTGGTTCAAAGTGTAAAAAAAAAAAGAAGATTTCATTCGAGATAGCATATTAAACTCCGAAATATGGAATGAGCTTAAAAAACTACGATAATCATAGAATATGCGTTTAAAAATTGATCCATCTTTCTGTGAATATTTTTTGAAATGGAAAAGAAAAGACAAACATGGATGGTAAAATAGAAATTCCGAGTTCTTTCATTGTTCCTTATATTACTGAAAAAGAATTGTTGGATCTTTTATTCAACATAATATATCCTGATTTGCATACGTCTCTTCACGATTCTTCCTTTTTAACTTCCCGTGTTATTTTGACAATAAAAAATGACTTTATTAATGAAATAAACAATAAACTTATAACTCAATTTCCTATGACTCCAAGATATTTGTTGCAGTGGATGAAACTGTTGAATCCAATGATCAGAGCCAGTTTGAGGATTTTCTACATTCATTAAACCCTGCCAGTTTGCCTCCTTACAAATTAATTTTGAAGGAAAATTGTCCTGTTATGTTGCTGCGGAACCTAAATCCTTATGAAGGTTTATGCAATGGTACACGACTAATATGCTGGGATTTTAAGAGTCATGTTATAAGTCCTAAAATCGCAAGCAATGATTTTAAAGATACACATGTATTTATTCCCAGAATACCGTTATTATCTTCAGATGATGAGAAGTTACTTATCCCATTTAAAAGAACCCAATTTCAAATTCGTCTATGTTTTGCAATGACAATAAATAAAGCACAAGGACAAACGTTAGATTATTTTGATATTTATTTATGCGGGTCAGTGTTTTCTCATGGCCAGCTATATGTTTCTTTATCGAGAGAAAATAGTTCAAATCGTGTAAAAATATTAATTCGTCACCTACCGTAGGTAACGATCATCACTAATCTACATATAACATAGTATATGATGAAATCATTCAAAAATCCCTTCCATAAATTGATGTCACAGGAAATGCCTAATGAACTCTTGAATCTATAATTAGGCAATACCGAAGAATCTGAACACTTCCGTACCTACCTTAGACTATACAAAAATATGTTTTCATTTACTTCACTTGTAAAGAACTACGACTAAGCACTAGCAAAAAGAAATCAAGGAATTTATACATTTAAAGTACAAGGTCAAATGTATCACTTCATAAATGATTTGACTCCAACAAATTGTCAACCAAGAAATTTACAGTTGTATTTTTATGATGAGAACACAGAAATATTGAATCGAATGGCTTCCTCGTATATACTTCGACAGTCGATTGTTGAGAAGCCAATGGATATACTAAAGATAAATCTTTATTGTATCTTCTTGAAATCTCTGACACATATCCTAGAATTATCAAATATTTATATTGCATTGAGATCCTGCTCTGGCTTAGATCAATGAATATACAACTTGCCAACTGTATTAGAAGTAGCAGCATTATGGCTAGAACAAGAAACGAACAATAATAGCTTTGGACCCCATATTCGAATCTATACTCACAAACAAAATCCAGTTAGTAAATTACTACTATGACTGCTATGATCCTTTGCAATATTCGCTTTTATTTCCTTACGGTCAAAACGGATGGCATTGCGGTATTCAAAAAATCGTACAACCTAACAAGAAATTGAGAAAGCGAGCTTACTATAAGACTAAGCAGCTTCCGAGTGTTTCTAACATGTCTTCAATTGATGGACTACTTGATATGGAAGCTGATGTTTTGCAAAAGGGGAAACGAAAAAGGAATAATGTTTCTTGTCATGAATACTACTGTTACAAACTTCAGATGATAGAGAATGAAGAAAACAACGTTTTACATTCTAGCAGATTATTTCAACAATACTCCGTTGATGAATTCATAAAAATAGAAACTCAAAGGTTAGATTTTGCCTCATTTAACCAACATTTATTTCGGATTGATGTACTACAAGGACTTTTGGATATCCTAAGACTTGGAGAAAGAGAAGCTTCTAAATAGCAAAACAGAACTTTCTTCCGACAAGTTTTACGGGTGGTCCGAGAGATATGCGCCAATGTTACATGGATGCTATTGCGTTAGTGCAACATTTTGGAAAGCCTGATATATTTTTGACCATTACATGTAATCCCTCTTGGCCCGAAATTAAGCAACATTTTCTCCCAACAAACGAAACTCAAAATAGGCCCGATTTAATTAGCCGAGTGCTCAAAGAAAAGGTAGAAGAGATGAAGACAGATATATTAAGAAGAAACATATTTGGAAAAGCTGCAGCTATATGTACATTATATAATTTCAAAATTGCGGTCTTCCACTTGTTCATTTTCTTCTTATGTTTACTGATGACTAAAAATTATTAAAGCCCGAGGCTTATGACAAATTTGTCTTTGCTGAGCTGCCCAATCCTGATACAAACTCTTACTTACATAAGCTTGTTATTAAACGCATGATGCATGGGCCTTGTGGTCATTTATATCCTACGAATTCATGTATGAAAAGAAATGAATGCAAAGTTAAGTACCCTAAGAGCTTCGTTGATGAGACAACAAAAGGAAAGAACTCATATCCAATTTATAGATGAACAAAAATTGGTAAATCTGTAAAAGTTAGAAAATAATTTCTTGTTAACGCATGGGTTGTTTCTTATAATCCTTATCTGTTGTATAAATATAATTGTCATATAAGTGTGGAAGTTTGCTCTGACATTGAAGTACTGAAATATATATACAAATATATTTTTGAAGGGCATGATAAAATTTCATTTGGCTTACACGAAGATAACACAAATATGCAAATAGATGAGATAAAAGAGTATCAATCTACTAGATGGGTGTAATCTCCGGAAGCTATGTGGCGTTTATTTTCATTTTCTATCAATGAAATGACTCCAAGTGTTTATCACCCCCAGTTACATCTTGATGGACTACATTTTGTTCTTTTAAATAAACTAACACAATAGACAGTATCCTGAAATACCCTATGATTGAGAAAACGATGCTGACAGAATTTTTTGATGAATAAAATAAAAAAAGATGCTAAAGAAATTAAGTTGTCGTATAATGATTTTCCACAATACTTTGTATGGTCATCTACCTACAAAATGTGGACTCGACGACAACGAGGTCCTGTTATCGGTCGCGTTGTAATATGTCATCCAACAGAAGGAGAAAGATATTACCTTAGATTGTTATTAATGAATATGAGAGCACCAAAATCATATGAAGATCTTTTGAAAGTAAACGAGATATGCCGGGACACATTTAGAGAATCTGCATAAACAAGAGGATTTTTGCAGTGTGACAACAGCTTGGTCGAATGTATGTCAGAGGTTGTATGTTATCAAATGCCTTATAGTTTAAGACGTTTATTTGCTACAATATTAGTACATTGCAGCCTAGACAATCCAAGCGAACTGCGGGAACAATTTGAAGATTCAATGTCCGATGACTTTAAGAACCTAAGCAATGTAACAGCAAAAGATATTGTCACGGCCCGAAATCCATAAGGTCGTGATGGCGCCGGACACCACTGTCAGGCAAGCCAATCATTTAAATAGTTAAGGTAAACTTCCTGTTTTAGCATTTTTTGAAATTATTATCTTTCACTTTATTATATAATAACTGAACAAAAATTTTCGTTAAGTAAATACGACAGGTAAACATTTTTTGACGTTATTTTATTGCAGTAATTCCCAAACACCTCCCAGAACCCGGTGTCACCAGTGCATGAGCAATTTCTAAGAATTTATACAATCATTACAAAGCTTGTCCGAGATACAAATTTGACAATGAAATTTAAATAAAACGAATACAATATGAGGGAGACTCTGTCAATTGCGGATCACCTCCGAATGATGCAGCTCGCCTAAGTCTCCAACCAGCCACATCGCTGTGAAAGTACCTGTGAAATAAAAATGCACAGCAAGTGTAGCATGAGTACGAAAACAATGTGTAATCAGTAAGTCGTCCACCTAACCTCAGAGAGGTAGTGACGAGAGGTCGAATTAGACACTTGCTAAAAGTCAATTTAGTATATTCAAGTGTGACACTAAGCATGATTATCATAGGCGATTTTATTAAAATCGGGAATAAATAATACCAACTCCTTCCACATTTAGCACTTTAAATCCTCGTCATATTAATAACAATTAATCAACATGGGTGATTTAATTAAATAATAAATAATCAACAGGAAGGAACAACTTCTTCCACAATTTTAATAACTTTAAATCTTTGTAATTTCAGTTGACAACTTAAAATTCCAAGCCAGTATTCAGGCAAAATCACAGCAAATACGCAGTAAATATCATGTGCAAGCAATGCTGAGGGTCGAACGGCGTGGACCAACAATAATAAATTGTGCACTGCCGAAGGGTCGAACGGCTCGAACCATAGATGCATCTATTTTCCCCGCTCGCAAATTGATCATGAGACGCGGTCAACATAAAAATAATAAGGCTAGCCTGCTCGCAAATCATACATGCGACTCAGGTGCTCATATGTACACATATTCACATAATAAATCCGCATTTTTATCAAGACAACAGTTACTCCGGAAAGTGGTAAAATTCTTCTTAAAGGAACATGAAAAATAACTTTTAAATATTTGTTTTGAAACTCATTTGCCAAGTTTAATAATATTCAATAATATAACCTTATCGGGTATACAATTATCCACAGAGGTATCAATTCTCTTTCTAAATAATGTGTTGTAAATAATGATGATAAAGGTCAATATTTTCCAAAATTTTCCAAAATTTTCATGTATAATTCCATGTAATAAACTTGTATTTAACTTAGAAACATGAAGGAATTACTTACCTTGTGATCCTTGACAAAAACCCTCTCTTAAAGCTCCCCAAAATCGCCCCACACCAAAAGAAAATAGGAGAAATGGCCAACAAATCTCTATTTTAAAACTTTCTGCCCAGGCCATTTTTTACACCTGCGATTCCGCAGGTGCGACCAAACCTCCGCACCTGTGGCTTTCCTCAGCTCAAGCCAACTTCGGACCTGCGCTCAATGTCCGCATTTGCGGCTTCGCAGGTGCGGAAAATCCATCGCACCTGCGCTCCCTGCCAAACCTGCACACTTTCGCACTTGAGGCGCTAAAGCCGCACCTGCGGCCCAAGCCTCGCAGGTGCGGTCACACCAGATGACAGCAACCTCAGCCTTCTTCAAACTCCAAATCTTGATCCGTTAATCACCCGGAATCCACCCGAGGCCCTCGGGATCCAGTACAATTATGCCAACCTATTCCAAAACATAGTACGGACTTGCTCGAGGCCTCAGATCACATCAATCAACCGAAATGACGAATCGCTCTAAAATTCAAACCTTAAGAACTTGAAATTTCAAACTTCCACATTCTATGCCGAAACCCATCAAATCACGTCCGACTGACCTCAACTTTTGCACACAAGTAATATTCGACATTACGGACCTGCTCCAACTTCCAGAATCGCATTTCGACCTCGATATCAAAATTTCCACTTCCGGTCGGATTTCTCAAAAACCTTCCAATTTTATCTTTAGCCAAATGACTTCAAAATGACCTACGGGAATCCAAATTCACTTCCGATCGCGCTCCCAACTCCAGAATTAGCATACAGAGCTATTCCCAGGCCCGGAATCCTAAACGGACATCAATAACACTGAAATTCCTTACAACCCAAATTTATGAAATTCTTCTAAAATTCTATCTTCCATAATATACGCTGAAACGCTCCCGGGTTATCCAAAACCCGATCTGGACATACGCCCGAGTCCGAAATCATCATACGAACCCGCAGGAACCTTCAAATCCTGATTCGGGGGTCGTTTACTAAAAATTCCAATCTTAGTTGATTCTTCCAACTTAAGGCTTCCGAATTGAGAACTTTCTTTCCAAATTAACTCTAAACTTCCCGAAATTCAATTCCGACCACACCTACAAGTCATAATACCTGAAACGGAGCTGCTCATGACCTCAAACTGCTGAACGACGCGCTAGAGCTCAAAACGACTGGTCAGGTCGTTACATTCTCCCCCACTTAAACAGACGTTCGTCCTCAAACGTGTTAAGAACTACTCCGGAGTTATCTGAAATTACTGTTTAACACCCAGAGCACATGCCCGTGCTACCACAACCCAGTTGAGTACATTAGCTTGATCAAATCTGAAGATTTCTTCTTTTATCCATATAATAAGCTCAGAATCCAGTTCCAACACTTGAAATTTCTCTGCCAGGCCTAGTTCCAATATATAAACACCACATCAACTACCACACGACATACTAGAACATGACTGCATACCCTTGCTGAATTAGCACCATGCACTGCATAATTCATCATCTGACCACAATGACACTCCCAGAACCTTAATAGCCAAAATTCCACGAGTTTGATGCTCCCAATGCACCTCATGATATACATATACATCCTGCTATAGTGCTGGCGATACCACCACAACAGAGGAGATGTGTATAACTTCATAATCAACTGCTGAGTTAACAAATCATTGAATATCTCCTCTTGACTAGAATCACCACCTCATTTCGAACCAAATAATGGTATTTGTCCTTTGATATATTCCACATAATCTTATCGCGCTGATCCCTGATCCCATAATCTCGTCTCACCCAGTATGAACTGTTCAGACAAAAAATCACCCCAAACATAACCAACAGCCTCACATGATACCACATCGCGCCAATAGGCCATAACTCGAACATGATAAATAAGAAATGACTCAGGAAGGGACTATTCAACTCACGCAACTAATATGAACTTTCCACAGAAAATAGGAAGTAAAACACAAGAAAATATATATATAGGAACCTTACTCCACATCACACTGTTGCGGCGTGCAAACCAATCCAAATAACATACCCTTGGCGACGTGCCACCCGATCCACACATAAAATTCACATAAGGAAATATATACGGAGCTGAATTGCTCACTATTACAAATTACTGAATATCGATCATAAGCACGCTAAGTGCATAATACCATCCTGGGGAGACTGACAAAGCCATGTGCTCATAAAACTCAAGCACAACTGAGGTGCGATATATATGTATACTCTGGATCTCAAGAGTTGTCCTGCTCACATAACATCATCACTACTGAAATGAACATGCCTGGCTCATACGGAGCCCATAGTCATATTTGAATCCATCCACAAACATCGAGTCTACCTTGCTCGCACCAAACTAAGTTAATAGCTTTACCTCGGTACATATTAACCTAATTCCTCTCATAATACACGAGAACAACCATCATCGCTGGGACAAACACCCCATAATCCACAATCAACTGAACCGAACTCCTTCCAGACATAAATTATCAAATAAGCAATATTGCACTTCTTTATACTCAGCCCAAATCTTCAATCCATTAAGTGACTACATGTCATACTTATACAATCTTCTCGTGGTTACGCTCCCACGACCTTCCACACCAGGTAACAATTCTGCAACCCGTATCACCGACCACACTAAGAGTGAAAAACACATCAAGAACCCATGACCAGGGTACAAAGCTTCTTTCCCCGAATATCGATCTCAAGTGACACTGAAGATAACACCAGCTTACTCTAAACTTTCGAATCACTTTTTCTTGCTCATCCGAGCTCTTGACATCCTTGTTAACACCGAACCGCAATCTCGATTCTTACTCCTAGTTACATACTGCGTACCGCACCTAACATGCCAATATGAGATAGCGCAAGAATTCCATCATAACTTCTGAACCACTAATAGGGTGAACACTTCAGCAGATAGAAACCTTTTACTTACCTCAATTCAAGAGAACCACCACAACACACGAGTGAATTCCCGCAACCACTATACATGCAAATCCTTAAGTAGTGGTCTGAACCACCATAACCCTTCCGAGATCCGCCTACACCTGACATGCCATAATACTTGAATGCTTCCAAATAAAAATCTATTTCGATGACTGATATGCCTCGCATACACCGGAACAAACCACATGCATAACTTAATCACATCGAAGGAACTGATCACTGCCATAAAGGTGCCATTTCAACCATGGCTTATCAATCTATCTTCTTTTAATCATCTTCAATTGCCTCAGGAATAATAGTAACTTCCTTCAACTCATAGCAACTCAACTCTCACTCATCCCGAGCGACCTTGATTCACGAGACCATGCTGCCTAAATCCCGTAACCCGTCTCATACCCTCCTGCTAATCTTTTTACAACCCGGAGTTTACTTCTCTCACTTTCCCAATAATATCCTGCTTGTTGAAACATATCATAGAACACTCCAAACATTTTCCTTTTCTTAGGAGTCACGCTACATAAGCTCAATTCTTAATCATACCGCTGCCTGAAACCCTTAAACGCCGCATTCTTTACTTTGAATTCACTAGGACCGCTATTGAGAGTCACCCACTCTGACTGGTCCCGAATACAATCAACTTCAAGGCTCTCCTAGCACATGAACACCCCTTTCAATGAAAGACGTGACCGAGTCACTATCCTTACAACTCGCCTATGCCTTAAGCATAAATTCTGAATCTTCCAAAGCCTAACCCCGATCTGGCAGGGCCAACTTTTTAACACATTCATCAAATCCCACGCATGATTACCATTTTACTCATTTCCCCTTAGCTGAAAATAACTTGCCAATACGCCGACAATCCTCAACCCTATGATAACACAATCCTGCAACCCAACTGTAGGTGGTGGGACTCCCCACTTAGCCCGAAGCTACTCCTTGCACCACCCTAGACCCTGCCGAGATCCTTTCTCCTTTGTAAACATGATCTTGCTCAACCAATCCATCCAATTCTTCCGAATTCTCTTGTTAGAACTCCCTAAATACTCAAATTCTCTAGCATCATTCACACATTATGCCTCCTACACAATAGCAACTAGAACCCCTCACAGAGACTTTCCAACCACATAACCGCTAACCTACTCACATGAGATAACCCACCTGTGGAAATCACCCACGGACGCCTTCCAATGATGCTAAAATGCACGCTCTCTGCGACATCAATACCCCATCCTCCGCCCTGCTTCATTTACCAACTTTACTAGTCCGTCCGCTCCTCATGGACATCCATTAAATGCATGACAATATCTTCAAATTCAAAGCTATGATGTCGCTCCCCCACTTTGCGACTGCTCGACTTCCACTTCTTACATCTAGCCTCCTAGAAATAGAACCACCGCCTAGCCTTAATTCAATATCATTCTATGTAGTTCTTAAACCAGCAAATCATCACGACTTAAAACTCTCTGAAGGTCATCTTTATCTAGTTACCTTCATTATCAACACTTATCCGGCACTGAACCACCGCGCCTCACGGTCTCTGACAGCTGCTTCTTCAATACTTCTTCACAATACTCTGACCCCATGCAACCGAATAAGCCATAACACGGACAAACTTAACATATTCCATTCTATCAATGACGACGATATCGCGTCACAGGTGAATATCCCACCTTACTTGAAAACACCAAGTCTTACTACTTTATTAATCCAAAACCTGACCACCTATAGTCCAAATGCCTATCCTCTGCCAGAACTAAAATACCGAATCTCGAAATCACACTCTGAGAAGACCTCCCTTCAAATCATTCATCACCCCCAACATACGGCCAAGCATTCTATCATCATATTGACATCGTGCGATAATCAATCGCAAGCATCATCACTACTTGAGCATAGCCTTAAGGCTCTCAGAAACACAGCTACTGAGCTGAAACAACATATTATTCTTTTGCAGGGCCATAACAACATCCCTAACCAATTACACATGGAAAACATCTCGAATTACATCTGTAGAACCATTTCAATTCCTCAAATTCCCGATTCATAACAAGCGCTTCGCGACGTATAAGATTGAGTAAGAAGAGACATAGGCATAAGCCTTAAAGGAATCAAATTGCACGATGAGGAATCAAGAAGGGAAGTAATCCTAACAGCCCGGTAGCCTCTCGAAGATAAGTACAGACGTCTCTGTACCGATCCGCAAGACTCTACTAACCAAAGAATTAGACCCTTTGACTAAAGCTTATTTTTAAGATGAATACGGGTTACTGATAATCAAGGAAATGGAGAAAAATGAATAATAGACAATATTTTAGAAATATAGAAAATCAAAGTCAATTATATTCGAGAATCAGATGCCTTTACAAGCTATATTCCCCTCCCTTATATAGGAGATTCTTATAACGTACAACTCTTGTTATGGTTGCTCAGTAATGACTAATTATGACATTAACGAGGCGTTATAAAGGATAACGGTAATTGGGGTACAGTTACATAACGTTCGAGTAATCAATTGTGGGTCTTTGAATCTGCCTGTAGCTTTGTCTAGATTCATTCTGACCGTGCCTCTCTCCTGTTTTGATCAAGTTGAGTTTTCCGTGGCTGATAAGCTCGAGGGTTTACTGAACCGTGCCTCTTTGTACTGTACCTCTTCAAAGGATCACATCCAGCTATCGCATTTTCCCGTGTCCACGTGACTGGCTGAGTTGTCAAAAGCTGGCTTACGTGTTAAACTTTTTTACCAATACAGATAGTGCCCCCACTTACCATATATTTAACGATTAATATTTGGTAAGTGGATATTCATTTATGGCGGGAATATTTTGCTGCCGCTTTTCCTAGAATCATTGTATCCTTCTCTGCACCATAGGCGTCGTTTGTCACTTCCATTTAATGCTCGTACCACGTGTCCTTTTCGGATTGGTTCTACATTTACTCGGCACCTTTTAGGGCTTTTTGCGGTGGTGCCAGTCACGAAGTTACATCTTCAATTAAGACTTTTCATCATTATTTTTCTTTTTTTCTATGTTTCACGGTTGTCCTCTAGTATAAATACCTTTCTTCTTTTCTTTGCTTCCACGAAACACTTTTCTAACTTCGTCTTTTGTAAAGAACTTTCTTCTTGCCTTTGCAAACATGTCTTCTTCAAACTAACCCCAAGGAGTAATTGATATTGAAAGTTTAACGCCATCTTCTGCTCCGACTAGGAGTCGGAGGGGTGGTAGACTTATAAGTCTAGGATCCACTCCTTCGAGGGGCTCCTCTTCTCCTCAGATAGTCCCTTCTTCTTCAACTAGATCTCTAGTTTCTCCAAGGTTTAGGGTTTCTCGGTCTCTATCTAGAGGTAGAGGCGAACGCCTTCATGAACCTGGAGTCGATGAAATTATCCTTGCTGAGTTTGTTTTTGCTAGGGATAGTCAAGTTCTTGTAGACCAATCTTCTTCTCTTGAAAGTGTCGAAAGATATTCAACCCTTATAACTGAGGGTCAGTTTTCTCTTGTTCATATGGAGTGCTTTTGGAGTTTGACTTTCCTGTCTATATTCCGAATAGTAATCAAAGAATAACGTCTTATAAGATGGGATATTCTTTTTTTTATACATATCCTTTCACTCTAGGGTTTAGACCCCCTATTGACCCAGTTATAATTGAGTTTTGCCATTTTTCCAATATCTGCTTAGGACAAGTTGGTCTGCTTGTGTGGCGAGTTGTCGCATGTCTTAGGAGTTTGGCTTCTTTAGCCTCGGTTCCTTTTACTTTCAACCATCTTATTCATCTCTACTCTCCTACCTTATTCCGTGAAGGGGTTTTTACTCTGACTGCTAGAAGCAAAAGAGTGCTAGTAACCCTTAGAGATGATAAGGATAGGGGTTGGTACCTCCGGTATGTTGCTGTACCCACTGTGGGTTTGGTGGGTGAAGAAAATCTTCCCTTCACTGAGAAGTGGAATCGCGCACGTGAGTATGCTTTAGTTCACATTTATTTACTTTTTCTCGTTTTGACGTGAGATATTTTATTAACACCGTGTCTGTTTCTTCTTTTCTCAGCAATCATGAATACTGTTGAGAATGTCTCCGGTATTCGTGATTGGGTAGAAAAATTGTTTTCTGTTGCTCCTTCAGAAGAGAGATCTTGGAAGTACCTCGCTGGGAGGTATGGTTGGCATGTAAATACCCACGGTAAGTGAAGCTCTTGTTCTTGCTTCTTTCCTTACTCGAGTCTTTTTTTATTTGTCGTTTAACTTTTTTCCCTTTTGATAGGGTTCTCTGCTCATGGGGTATTTGCTTCATCTATCCCGAAGATATCCTTGGCTCAGGCCCAGGAAATTATTATTGGTTCATCTTCTTCGAAGAGGAAGACTGGTAAGTCTTGTTCCGTAGAAGAAGAAGAATAGGGTGCTTTAGTGCACAGGCCATGGAGAAGGCGAGTGGTTTTAGATGATGAGCTTGCAGCCTTAACCTTGCCTTTCGTGTCTGTGATTGAGCCCCCTGTCCTTGATGATGTTTCACAGTCCCCTATTCATGAGGGTGTTGATCTTGCTCCTGACGATGTCCCTTTGGCTGTCGTCTTTCCTGCTTCTTTGAGAGAGGTTGTCTCATCTGTTCCTTTGGCTATTTCTGTTTCTTTGCCTATAACTTCCTCTATTATTCAACCCTCCCTGTGGCTTCTCCAGCTCCTCAACCTTCCGTGCCTGTTGTTGTTCCATCTTTGCACGCTTCCATGCCTTCCGTTAGGGAAGTAGGGTCTTCCAGCAGAGAGATGCGGCAGGTGGTAATAGAGGTTCCAGCTGAGGGGAATCTTTTCAAGAAAATGGGTGAGCTCTATGTGTGGCTCAAGCCTTTGATAGGTCCCTCTGAGAAATCAAAGCTAGCCAGCCACGGTGCTCTTACATGGGCCAATGAGGTCGTGCATACTTCTTTGAAGGTATGATGCAGGTTATCCTCTTTCATTTTCGTATATGCAATTTACCATATCTGACTGGTTTATTTCTTGTAGATTAACCTTATAGGCATGGAGCTTATGAAGAGTATTTCCAACACGGACCAAGAGACAAAAGAGTTGCAGGCCGAAGTTGATAATTAGAAAGCACAGTATGATAGCCAGAGGATTGACATGGATGCTTTAGAAGAGGAAAGGAGTATCTTGAAGCGGTAGATGAGACTCATGGCAGCAGAACTGGCAGTAGAGAAGGCTTCTTGCAGTCAGGCTGATAAAGATAAGAGTGTTCTAGAGTCTTCATTCGCGGAGCAGCTGTCTCGTGCCTCAGAGAAGATTAGAGACTTAAAAACTTGTTGGGGCAGAAGGAGGAATACTCAGGCGAGCTCGTGCAATCACTCACTCGTACTCAAGAAGACCTTCGTAAGGCTTTAGACAAAGCTCAAACTTTAGAGGAGTCGATTGTACCATTAAGGGCTGCCCATTAAGCTGCGGAAGCGGAGAAGGACGAATTGAGAGCTGAGCTTCAAGTATGGGCGAAAGATTATGAAGATCTGGAAGAGGTGGCTGCTATCGATGTGAGTTGGGCGTACATGAATTCTAGCCTTGACACATTGATGGAAATGAGTCAAGAGGGTTTTGACCTTAGTGCTGAAATAGCTAAAACTAAGGAAGCCATGGAGAAGGCTCAACAAGGTCATAACATCTCTTCACCTGATGGTGAGATTCCAGCCTCTCGTGCCTCTTCATCCCCAATTTCTCTCGTTCCTTCTGCCAGTGAAGTCAACCCCTCTCTTGAAGAAATTTAATTGGTTCATCCCTCTTTTTTTTTCTTTGTATCAATTGGTAGTTACCCCCAGTCCCATCGGGGGTAAATTTGGATTTCCTTAAATTCCCCAAATGACAACTTAGGGGCACCATAATGTATATAAAAATTTTATACGGCTAAGTATAAGTTAATACTTAGTTTTAGCCGTTTTAATATATAAATGTTAGTTCGACTTTTGTTGAGTTTCTGTTTTACTCTTTAAGTCTTTTGCATGCTTCATTTTTTGAGGTTTTAGTTTTACCTTCGAGCTTTGCATGTGGAATGCTTTAGAATACTCGTACCTTCTTTTGTAATAGGCACGGTGTCATATTAAATGTGTGTCTTTTTGTAATAGGCATAGTTTATAGAAGAGGGCCCTTTATAATTGGCATGAAGAAGACGTCTCAACTTCATGATAATGCAATAGAGTGATAGGAATTTTACACATGTTTAAGAATGTTTCCAAGGAAAGTTTTTTGTTTGAACTTCCATGACATTTTACATGTGTTTGGTTATCGTCTAAAACTCATGTTTGCAACTGTTTTTGTTTAACAGATGTGATATACTCTTGTATTTCGTAACTATTTTTCATAGGTAACAGTTTTTCGATATTAATACAAGGAAACAACTGTTTTTTACTAGTAACAATTTTTATAAAGATTGGGGTTCTTACCCGCAACTATTTTGGACAAAGTTTTCTAATAAGTACGAGGAAATGTTTTCTTATTCGTAACTGTTTTTATTTGATAATAGTTTCTTGAACAAATACAAGGATTTAGATCTTTCATCCATAACTGTTTTACTTGAGAACACTTTTTTGAATGAGTACATTGATGATGATCTTTTACCCCTAACTATTTTTGTTACAACAACTTTGAATAAGTATAAAGATATACATTTCTTTCTCGTGACTAATATTTTGCCTTTCAACCTGAATATGTTCGAAGGTTTTTGCTATTTGTATTAGGCTTTGTATTTGGATGGCTCTTTTGATTTCTTTCAATTCTGCTCATGTCACTTGTCTTGTTGGGTAGATGGGTCTTCAGGCTCGAGCTTTTGACTTTCTGATAGTCTTCTTTGCTTCGTCTTAGCCTTCCATACTGTATAGTCCCCCAAGTGTTTGAGCTTTGAAGAATGAAATCTCGAGCACTTGATTATTCCTTCCTTGTGGTCCTTTTCCTGAAAAGGAAAAACATTCCGGACTCGAAGGTATATAGTTTTTTAGATGATGACTGCTTAACCCTTTTTAAACGTCCATCAGAAAGTGTAACCCTAGACCGGGAATTGTGTTATTTCCTCGCGTCTTTGCAGGTCTAATATCATCATCTGGTGATGGGTTAGCTTTATGCCTATCATCTAAAAAAGTTAGTAAGATTTTTAAATGTTCAAAATAAAATCGAACGTGTGATACCTGACAGGGGGTATTCTTTTATTTTAGAAGTAATACTTCTTTAGATGGATGGAGTTCTAGCTTTTTGGTAGAACTCTGTCGTCCATATCTTCCAACTCATAGGCGCCTTTCCCAGCTATGCCTCAAATTTTATAAGGTCCTTCCCAGTTTGGATTTAGCTTTCCTTCACCTGCTTCTTTCGTTGATTGAAAGACTTTTTTGAGGATGAAGTCCCCAATTTTGAAGTACCTGAGATGAGCTTTACGGTTGTAATAACGCTCTATGGTTTGTTTTTGAGCTGCCATCTGTATCAATGCTGCTTCTCTCCGTGTTTCGAGCAGGTTCAGGTTGGTCCTCAATCCGTCGTTGTTTTCTCCCTCCGTGGCTGTTGAGAACCTTATGCTTGGTTCGCCAATCTCCACAGGTATTAAGGCTTCTGAGCCATAAACAAGTGCGAACGGAGTTTCTCCCTTGGCTATTTTTGAAGTTGTTCTATATGCCTATAGTACCGCTGGTAACTCATCGGGCCAGTTTCCTTTGGCTTTATCTAGTCACTTCTCTAGATCATTGATGATGACCTTATTCGTTGACTCATCTTGACCATTAGTCACGGGGTGGTACGGCGTTGAAGTGATCTGCTTGATTTACCAACTTTCGAAGAATTCTGTGATTTGCGAGCCTATGAATTGTGGGCCATTATCACACACGATTTCGTTTGGTATTCAAAAGCGGCATATTATGTTTCGCCATAAGAAGCTTTTAACTTCCTTTTCTCGCACTTGTTTGAACGCTTCAGCTTCTACCCATTTTGTAAAATAGTCAGTTAGGACGAGTAAAAATCGTACCTGTCTTTTAGTTGTTGGAAGAGGTCCCACTATGTCCATACCCCATTTCATGAAAGGCCATGGGGATATTATTGGATGCAATAATTCCGCTGGTCCATGCATGTTATTGGAAAACCCTTGGCATCTGGCACATTTGGATACGAAGTTCTCGGCTTCTTCTTCCATCTTAGGCCAATAGTATCCAGCTCTGATTAGTGTTTTCACTAAGGATCTCGCCCCTGAGTGATTTCCACAGTGTCCTTCGTGGACTTCTTTCATCACAAATTCCGTTTGGTTAGGTCCGAGGCATTTAGCTAGGGGTCCTCCGAACATCTTGCGATAAAGCGAGTTGCGAATAAGGCAGTACCGTGCAGCTTTGCGGCGAAGTGCTTAAGCTACTTTCCTGTCTTCAGGTACGGTGCCATTCTGTAAAAAATTAAGAATTTTGTTTCTCCAGTCCCAGGTTAGCTTGTTGAAAGTTACCTCCTTCCTGTCCTGGTCTATTATTGAATGATAATTGAACGACAATTGTATTGTCTTTGTTCGTTACTTCCGTGACTACTGCGAGGTTAGCTAGTGCATCTGCTTCTGGATTTTCCTCTCTAGATATTTTCATTACCTTCCATGTTTTGAATTGTCTCACGAGCTCTCGTGCTTTTTCAAGATACTGTTCCATTCTAGTCTCTCGAGCGATNGTAGGATAACACTTGATAGCTTGACGTGTCTTTTTACCCGTGGGTGATATTAAGACTATGCCTAAGCCGGCACCTTTTATATTTGAAGAACCATCGGTGAACAAGGCCCATAGGCCTGGATTAGCACCGTTATAGAGTTGTAAATATTTTTCTACTTCAGGTACAATACTATTACTAAAGTCAGCAACAAAATCAGCTAGTATTTGAGACTTAATTGCAGTCCTAGGCTGATAGATTATTTCATGCTCACTTAATTCTATGGCCCACTTGGCTAATCTTCCTGACAATTCTTGTTTATGCAGAATATTTCTTAAAGGATATGAGGTCACAACGGTGATTGGGTGGCATTGAAAATATGGTCGTAATTTTCTAGATGCCATTATTAAAGCTAAGGCTAACTTTTCCAGATGTGGATATCTAGTCTCAGCATCTAGCAAAGTTTTACTTACATAATAGATAGGTGATTGTTTACCTTCTTCTTCTCTCACCAATACTGCACTTACAGCAATTTCTGAGACAGCCAGGTAGATGTACAATCTCTCCCCTTCTTTTGGCTTTGAAAGCAGTGGTGGTTTCGATAGATAAATCTTCAGATTCTTGAGGGCTTGCTGACATTCTTCAGTCCATTCGAACTGATTCTGCTTTTTGAGAACTGAGAAGAATTTAAAACTTTTTTCGGAAGATTTATAAATAAACCTACCCAAAGCTGCTATTCTTCCTGCCAGTCTTTGAACTTCCTTTTTATTTGTTAAAATATAAGGTATTTCCTCTATAGCTTTAATTTG
>MDKJ01272251.1:0-46857 GCA_005239525.1 Nicotiana knightiana
AAAAGGGGTCACCTTATTTGAAGTAACTTAGTTTATCATTATTACTAAATGGGATCATGTAGTTACATAGAAAGCATAACCATGCTGAGGATTGAAACAAACTAATCAAATAAAGCATAGAGAACAAAATAGTAAGAGTTAAGGCATACCAGTTGAGAAGAAAGCTGGTAAGAATGCAATAGCTGTAACGACCCGACCGGTCATTTTGAGCTCTAGTGCATTGTTCAGAGGTTTGAAGTTGTGAGAAGCTCCATTTCAGGTATTATGACCCGTGATCGTGGTTGAAATTGAATTCCAAGAAGTTTAGAAGTGATTTGGGAAGGATTTTAGAAGCCTTAAGTTGGAGAAATCAACTGAGATTGAAATTTTGAGTAAACAATCTCCAAATCAGGATTTGAAGGTTCCAGCAGATTCGTATGATGATTTAGGACTTGGGTGTATGTCCGGATTGGGTTTTGGATAACTCGGGAGCATTTCAACATATATTTTGGAAGTTAGCATTTTAGAAGGATTTCATGAATTTGGGGTTGAAGTGCATATCAGAGAGGTTGATGTCCGTTTGGGATTCCGAGTTTGGGAATATCCCCGTATGGTGATTCTAGAATTGGGAGCGCGATCGGAAGTAAATTTGGATGTCTGTTGGTCATTTTGAAGTCATTTGGCTAAAGATAGAAATTTGAAGGTTTTTGAGAAATCCGGCCGGAAGTGGAAGTTTTGATATCGATGTCGGAATGCGATTCCGGAAGTTGGAGCAGGTCCGTAATGTTAAATATGACTTGTGCACAAAATTTGAGGTCAATCAGACGTGACTTGATAGGTTTCGGCATCTGATGTAGAAGTTTGAAATTCTAAGTTCTTAAAGAATTGGATTTGAGTGCGATTCATGATTTCAGCATTGTTTGATGTGATTTAAGGACTCGAGCAAGTCCGTGTCATGTTTTGGGACAGGTTGGTATGATTGGACGGGGTCCCGGGGACCTCGGGTGGATTCCAAGTGGTTGACGGATCAAGAATTGAAGTTTGAAGAAGTAAAGACTGCTTTCATCTGGTGCAACCGCACCTGTGAGGCTTTAACCGCAGGTGCGGCCTGGGAGTCGCACGTGCGAGATTTTGGGTCTCGAGCTGAGGGACCGCATGTGCGGGAGTTTGGTCGCACCTGCGGTATCGCAGGTGTGAAAAGGTATCGCAGGAGCGGGATTTTGCTGGGCTCAGTCAGAGCTGCACCTGCGATGGATTTTCCGCAGGTGCGGATCCGCAGGAGCGGCTATTGGACCGCAGGTGCGAAAAGGCGCCTGGGCAGAATGTTTTAAAATTGGATTTGAGCCATTTCTCTCTCATTTTTCATTTGGGTTAGGCGATTTTGGAGGGCTTTTCAAGGGAGATTTCACCAAGCATCAAGAGGTAAGTTTTTTCTACTTGTTTCTAAGGTTAAATACAAGATTATTACATTGATTTGGTAGTGAAATTGAGGAAAATTGGGAAATATTGAAGAAACCTAGAATTTTGGAAAATTTGATTTTAGCCACGAATTGAGTATGAAATGTAGAGTAAATTATATATTTGAGTTAGTAAGGCTATGGGTAAAAAGTACCTTTGAGAAATTTTGGATTCCGGGCACGTGGGCCTGAGGGCATTTTGGTCATTTCACTGAGCGGGGTTGGGAAAATATGTAATCTGAATTCGTTGTGAGTATTAGGACTAATTTTCATTGCTTTGTCATTTATGTGGTAGTTTCGGAGTGTTATGCGTCCGTTGGAGTCATCGGAAGGGCTTGGAAGCCGGTGTTGGAATTTTGGAGCGAGGTAAGTCTCCTTTCTAACTTTGTGAGGGGGAATCGTCCCCCTAGGTGAATTAATCCAGTATATGCTACTATTTTCGTGGGCTACGTACGCACGAGGTGATGGGATTCCGTGCGTAGCTACTATTATGCCATGTCCGGGTAGCCTAGGACCCACTATCATGATTTATGTGCATACCTGTAACACTGCCTGTATCATTGAACAACTAATATGACCGAAAACGTAATTAAATGTTTAAAAGAAAGCTGGAGATCATGTTGTTAATCTCCTAAAAAGAGAATTTATTTCCGCTGTGAATATATGTGTACCTGGACTGGATTGTATCCTGGAGTATCACTACATTTGACAAATGAGTTTCAAAAACAAAGATTTAAAAATCTATATTTCATATTTCTTTTAATAAAGATTTTTCCACATTCCTGAGAAAAACAGTTTTCTTGATAAAAATATGAATTTATTGTGTGGATATGTGTAAGGTTGGGTGCCTGAGTCACTTGAGTGATTCGCGAGCAGGAGGACCCGATATTTGTGTATGTATTCATATAAGCACCCGAGTCGCATGTATGATTCGCGAGCAGGCTAGCCGTATTATGTTAGCCACGTCGCATGATCGATTTGCGAGCGGGGAAGATAGATGCATCTATGGTTCGAGCCGGTCGACCCCTTGGCAGTGCACAATTTATTAGTGTTGGTCCGTGCCGTTCGACCTTCGGCATTGCTTGCGCATGATATTTGCTGCGTAGTTGCTATGAGATTTGCCTGATTATTGGCCTGAAATGTTAAATTGTCGATTGAAATGACAAAGACTTAAAGTTATTAAAAAGACTTTTTGGAAGAAGTTGTTCCTTCCGTTGATTTATTATTATCTGATTAAATCACCATGTTGATTAATTGTGAATATGACAAAGATATAAAGTGTTAAATGTGAACAAAATTGAAGGATGTTTAAATCCTGTTTTATAAACTGCCTATGACAAAAACCATGCTTAGTGTCACTCTTAAATATTTTAAATGGACCTTTAGTAAGTGTCTAAATTGACCTCCAGTCACTACCTCTCTGAGGTTAGGCGGGCGACTTACTGAGTACACGTTATTTTTGTTCTCATAATGCACTTGTTGTGTATTTTATTACACAGGTACTTACATAGCAAATGTGGAGGATTCGGAGACTTAGGCGAGCTGCATCTTCCGGAGGCGATCCGCAGCTGACAGAGCCACCTTCATGCTGTATCTATTTCATTTTAAATTTCCTCGTCCAGTTGTATTTCGGACAGGCTTTGTAATATTTGTAAAATTCTTAGAAATAACTCATGCACTTGTGACACCGGGTTCTGGGATATGTATTGAGATAATTGTTTAAGTGAAATCTTTAGATCACTATTTTTAAATAACAAAATTTTATTTGCTGTCGTATTTAATTTACAAAAAATTATTTACTTGATTATGAAATCAAGAAAAGGTAACGGTTTCGAAAATGTTAAAACATGAATATATTCCAACTAATTAAGGATTTGGCTTGCCTAACAGTAGTGTCCGGCGCCATCACGACCTATGGAATTTGGGTTGTGACAATAGCAGTCAAATTCCAGAGAATTTGGCCTTGGCTTTCAGCCGGCCAAATAATAGCCTCTTATTGCAGAAATCAGAATACGAGAATAAACAGAGAGCTTAAGTTTTTGTGAGAATATAGAGTTCTAGAGTTGTCCTAAAGGGAGTGAGGAAGGGGGTTTAAATAACACTTAATGAAGTAAACAAATAAGGTAATGAACCAGTCATACACAAATAAGGTATGAAAATAACTTAACAATCAATTAAGGTCGGCATGAATCAATTAACAAGACAGAATCGAGTAAAGTCAGGCTAGTACCACTTAATTTAAGGAAAACCTTATATGGAATTAATCAGTAGTTAAGTACTAGGTTAAATAAGGTATGAAATAATTCCAAAATCAATTATAAGCCGAGTTCAATAATCAGAACATCAAATCAGGCCAGTAAGGTTAAGTTAAAGGAAGTAACATAAATTATTAATCACATACTGGATAAGGTAAGAACATGTAAAGTCTAATAAGGAAACACCAGCATTAAAGGAGAGACTAATTTCAAACCCTAATTTAGGTAAGCAATTAATTTCCAGGGTTAAAACAAACAGGCAGAAATAGTAAAAGAACAATTAAATAATCAAAACCCTAAGAAAATAAGCAGAAATACAAAGACATAAAATAAGTAAAATCAGTCAAAATAAATAAGGAAACCCTAACATATATCCAGAGACGAAAACATTTAAAGGTTGAAAATATTTTTGCAAAAAATCTGTTGAAATCAAAACCCTAGGTTTTAGGGTAAATAAAATCGGTCATAAAATAATAATAGAAAAGGACAAGAAAATATAGAGACAGAGTACTGAATTTTTCAAAACAAAAAAAGAGAAATACCAAAACGAACATAAAATCGTTTCAGATCTAAACAGATTCGACAAGAAAATAGCCAGATTCATAAAAATAAATAGAAGTTGAACCAAGTCTGGTTTGAACCAGAGATTTGAAACCCTAAGACACGAAAATATTCGTACTCACATGTATCAGGATGAACATAGACGAAATAGTCAAGATATGAGAGACTTTGAACCGGATCGGGTTAGAGTCTCTTGAGATTCACTTTCCATTTGAGGCAAATGAATCAAGTAGCATCAAGATCGGGTAGCCAGTCGAGAAACAAAGCCAAATAAAGCAGGAAATAAAGGGAAGATCCCATGAATCAAGAGGTAAAGTGTGACAGCGGGCTAGGGTTTGAGGGGGTGAGAGAGGTGAGGAGAAGAGAGTATCCAAAGATGGCTGACTGGGCGAATGAGTTAGGTTTTAGGGGTTTTGGTATATTAAAAAGAGAAGGTGGATTTAGGGTTGTTGATCTCCTGAGATCAACGTCCAGGATTAGATTTAGGTGGGGCGGGTTTAATTGGACGGGTATGGGTATGGGTAGTTGGGTATTGGGCTGGGATAGGTCCGAAAAATCAATTAAAAAGGGCTATGTTTTAAATACCCATATAAATTAATAAAATAATTTATAAAATGATAAAAAATTCTTTTTATATATGGAAATGATTTAAAATAATTATTTAATATTATAAAAATATAAAAAGGCATTTTTCGTGTAAATAATGTAATTATGCATATATGGGCTATTATTGTAAAGTTATTGCAATTATAGCCTAAAGATACAAATATTATTATGCATAAAATGATTAAAGCTCAATATAAATATAAAATGATAAAAATTAAGTAATAAATCATCATAAAATTATTTGTGATGAAATTGGTAATATTTAGATAATAAAATGATGGAATAAATTGATTGAAAATCCTCTAGAAATTACAGAAAATTATGAAAAAATACTGGTTGATGCTCATGCACTATTTTGGAAGTATATATGTATTTTAAAAATATATATAGAAAAAATTGGGTATCAACATTACCTCTTCATCTTTGGCTTCTTTTCACATCTTACTCGCCTTGCGGTAACCCTTCTATACAAGGGATAACTGAATTTCTTATGTGCGAGGGTGAAACCTAATGTAACTGGCACACTTAGTCCCTTAAGAATAACTCTGCTCACATTGCTTGCTTTAGGGAAGTATCTTCCTGAATGACCTTTAGAGGTTATTCTTTTGTTGTCCATTCTATCATTTACGGAACACGATCTTTGAAATTCTTACAATGCCAACTATTATCGAATCCTTTGGTCCCTAATCCCTAAAATCATGTTCGATTTTTTTCTTGTTTAATAACCTATGCTGATTTATATTACTCCGGGGGAGGGGAGGGTCTAACTTAGCCTTCTGGTAATTACGTTGGAGTCGCTAACTCATTTCTCGAAATGAGGATATGACTTTATGGCTAATACTCTTTTATAGTCTTAAGGTATGTCACCTTTTTTGTTTTCCTTTACTTGACTATAGACTATGTCATCTTGTCATATTATGATTTACCGTTACCACCCTTTTATTACATCTTACTCGTAATGCTTCAGTTACTCTCTTCTTATTCTCCTGCTAATATCTCTGTTTATTACCTTATTCTAAAAACTTCAACAAAACGTACTTTCACTTTTATCTCCCCTTGCTTCATCTCACTAGCTCTTCGGGTTGCCTACTATTCTCTTTTTACTAGGTATCTCCCCTTGCTTCATCTCACTAGCTCTTCGGGTTGCCTACTATTCTCTTTTTACTAGGGCGGGAGTCATACTAAAGTAAATATTTATCCCTTAAAGGATGCCACTACATGTCTTCTGATATTTTTAAACATTCTAGTATTCATATATGACTATACTATTCTAGAGTGCACCATCTTGTATGCACAATCTAATAGGGCCTCAAACAGGGCCACATCGTCAAGAATTCTCTCTCTACTAATGCCCTTACCTGCTGTTGTATTAGCCCTCTGGCTAACTGTAATTTTTCAAATGTAAGTCTTGGATTGAACTCTTATGACTCAGCTCTATAGCACGATGTGGATTTGAAAGAACGGTAATAGACTCCTAAATGCCTTGTAGCTTCCCGTTTATATAATGTGGTGCATAACACATATATAAATAAGGCTCTACTAGACACAACTTGTAGCCTCCCTAGGACTGAACTGCTCTGATACCAAGTTTGTCACGCCCCAAACCTGAAAAGGCGTGGCCGGCACCCGGTGCCATACTCGGGCCGAGCGTACCACTTTGTAACTGTGAACTCTGGAGGGGAAACCCTCAACTTAGGCCGATGAGTCCATCTTCTGAATCATTTGAAAATAATGTCTCTCTCATATAAGGGGTAAAAATACCCAAGAGCTGATATATATAATTGTGCATGCCGACGAAGCCGCCATGAAAATCTACTGCTATATAAAATATACATTACTCGTCTACACGCCTCTAGAGATAACTGAACTGTACCATGGTCGGAACAGGGCCTCGACCTACCCATCAAACCTGTATATATAAAATGGACTCCAAGGTCTAGACCTGGTAACTCCGAGGAAGTGGAGCTTACCAACCAAGCTAATATTTGACTTTGGCTGCTAGGAGGTTCTATCCAACTGTCAATTAGGACCTGCAGGTATGAAATGCAGCATCCCCGGCAAAAGGGACGTCAGTACGAAATAATGTATCGATTATGTAAGGCAACAGAATTACAGAAAGCTGAAACTGAACTGATAATATAATAACTGAAAGTAATTGGGAGTCAACGATAATCTGACAATATGCTTACCTGTTGATACTAACTAAACTCTCTCAATAAAGTAAGTAAAATAGTTGTCCGACCTTATAAGGCTTGTTATGTGTAACGACCCGACCGGTCGTTACGCATTATAGAACCCCGTTCCCCTAAATGAGACTTCTATAGTGGTTTATTATGATTTATGACTTGCGGGGGCGGGTGGTCTAGGATTCGGAAGTGTTTAGAGTAGTATAGGAACACTTAGTTCCTTAAAGTTGGCCTTTTTGGCAAAGTTTGACTTCGGTCAACATTTTGAATAAACGACCTCGGAATCGAGTTTCGATGGTTTTGGTAGTTTCGTGTGATGATTTTGGACTTGGGCGTATGTTCGGAATGGGTTTTGGATGACGCGGGAGCGTTTCGGCGCCCAATAGCGAAATAAGAGTTTCCTTAAGTTCATATTGTGGGTTGGGACGTGTTTTGTGTTATCGAAGTCCAAATGGAATTCTGAGGCCAGAAATAGTTCCGTTATGTCATTTATTACTTGCTCGCAAAATTCGGGGTCATTCCGAGTAGTATAGGTCGGTCGGCGCATTGTTAACGAATTCAAGAAACTTAAAGTTCCTAAGTTTAATTCTAGGGGTTTTGAGGTGTGATTTTGAGTTTTAGCGTTGTTTTGGGTGTTCCGAAGGCTCGATCAAGTCTGTATTATAATTTGGGACTTGTTGGTATATTTGGACAGGGGCTCGGGTGGGCCCAGGTTCTTCTCGAAAACCAAATGAGGCCAAAAAAATTAGCTGAAACAATTGCTGGTGCACCTATTCTGGTGTGACTGCAGGTGCGGTTGCTCAGTCGCAGGTGCAGGATCGCTCCTATGGTCCCAGCCTCGCAGGTGTGACCTCCTGGCGGGCTGCCCTCTTCTCGCAGGTGCGGGCCTTTTCCCGCAGGTGTGGAGCCGTTGGTGCGGACCCCGTTCCGCAGGTACGAGCCCAGGCCCTTGTCCCATTTCCGCAGGTGCGAGCATTTGCTCGCAGGTGCGAGACCACAGGTGCGAAACCTCTGTTGGCAGCGAGTTTTTTAAAACACGGGATTTATTCATTTCACCCCATTTTCTTTCACCATTAGAGACCTTGAGATCTTGGAAAAGAGCCCAACGACCTAGCTAATGAAAGGTAAGTGAATTCTACCCTAATATTAGTTTAATGCAAGAATTCCTAGTCAAATTAACCACCAAATTAGTGAAAATCAAGGATTTGGATAGTAACCTAGGGTTTTATGAAAATGTAGGGAATTTCCAGTTAATTAGCTATGAAATCATACAAAAATCATATATTAACGATCCTTAGGTTATGGGTAAGTGATTCCTTCAAAAATTTTCGAAATTCGAGCATGCGGGCCCGGGGGTGAAGTTTGGGATTTCTTCAAGTAGGATGAAATGACTAAGTAAATAGGAGAATTCCATACTTTTGAGTGTAAATTGATATATTCATGTAACATTTGGCTAGTTTCGAGTCCTTGGGTGACGAGTTTTGGAGTTTCGGGCGCGTTCTTGACCCGGAGAGTAGGTTCGACACGAGGTGAGTCTCCTTTCTAACCTTGTAAGAGGGAATTGCGCCCCTAGGTGATATAAATGACTATGTGCTAATGTTTGTGGGGGTTACGTACGTACAAAGTGACGAGAGTCCGTACATAGTGGCTATTATTGTTATGTTCGGGGTAGTTAGGCCTATACCATTTTTTGTGTTTTTCCTTGAAAAGAACTATATGCTTGATGAATTAATGTTATATGCGGCTTTTTTTCCTTGAGATCATGGAAATTGAGAATTTTAAAGGAATTGTTCACTGAAAAGTAATTTATGAAGAATATTGTGTGGATTGTGTGCGCATGTGACCGCTTCGCAATTTACTTTTTGCGAGCGAGTGCTATTTCCCTCACTCTCATGGGAGCGGGCCGTACACCACGACGATATTGAAAGATGTAATTATGGTTCGGGCCGTTCGACACTCGGCAGTGCACATATATGATTATTATGATGGCTCAGGCCGGTTGTGCTTATCCCGCAAGCACATGTTAAACTGTTAATGATTTCAAGGATATTGAAGTGATAAGATATTTGGGGAAAAATGAAGTAGTAATTGTTTATTTACTTCCAGTATTTATTTGAATTACAGTTATCTTTAATGTTTACTGTTTTTATCATCCTCGTATGCCTATTACTGATATCATATCTTGTTAAATTATTTTGTTGGACCTTAGTGAGTGCCAAGTCGACCTTTTGTCACTACTTCTTCGAGGTTAGGCAGGATACTCACTAGGTACATATTTGTTTATGTACTCATGCTATGCTTCTGTACTTAATTGTACAGGTTATGAGGCTGGTGCATCTGGTTATCAGGCCGGAGCTCGTTTCTGAGTATAGATTGGACCTGACTTCACGGTGAGCTGCTTCTCTTGACGATCCTCGACAACACCATGGGGTTTCTTTTGTTATTCCCGTCTATTTCTTCCAGACAGCGGGACAGTTATATTATATCTTTTGTATATTCTGTTAGTATGCCCGTAGGACTTGTGACACTAGTTCCTGACACACACGTGGTAGATATTATGATTTATGGGTCTGTATATATATTGGCTCACGCCTCCTTATGACTGATTTTGGTTAAATTGGTTAATTATATTTTTCAATTAATGTTTTGAACTCTAAAACTTGGCACGTGTTGGGATGTTTAATCAAATATGTGAAAATCCTTAGTTATTTGGGTGTTGGATTGCCTGAACCCGGTGTTGGACACCATCAAAACCTGAGTTAGGATATTGGGTCGTGACGACATGGTATCAGAGCTCTAGGTTCACGTAGGTCTCACGAGTCACGGGCAACCCAGTAGAGTCTTGCGAATCAGTATTGAGACGTCTGTACTTATCTTTAGGAGGCTATGGGGTGTTAGGAAACCTCCACTTATTCTTATTCTATCGTGCAGTCGGTGGTTTACTAAATTTCATTCTTCTATTCTCTCACAGATGGTGAGGACGCTTGCATCCGATATTCCAGACCCGGGAAGGGCCTCTACCCCCGTTGTCCGAGGTCGTGGCAGAGGTCGGGGGAGGGCACCGCCTGAGGTAGGGGATGAGGGCGTCCCATAGCTATTCCAGTTGCACCACCACCAGAGGATCCTACTATAGAGGAGCAGGATGAGGTTCCCCCAGCAGATCCTGCTCCAGTGGACTTTATGTCGACGCCAGGCTTCCAAGAGGTCATGGGCCGTATGATGCGGTTTATAGACACTATGTCCCAGGATGGTTTATTTCCATCAGAGCCTGCAGCCTAGGCAGCAACATTACATCACACCCCGGGTACACTGCTCATGGGTGGAGTTCAGCCTGTAGCAGCAACACCTGAGCCCAGACCAGCTGCGGACGGCGATCCACAGAAGTTATTGGATAGATGGACTCGATTGCACCCTCCAATTTTCGGGGGTGAGCGAGGCGAGGATGCCCAGGATTTTGTTGACAGGTGCAGGGACAGACTGCACAACATGAGGATACTAGAGTCCCATGGAGTGAATTTCACTACCTTTCAGTTGGAGGGCAGAGCTCGCAGATGGTGGCAGTCTTATATTCTCAGCAGGCTAGAAGATTCTCTTCCTGTCACTTGGGAACAGTTCACACAGATGTTTCTAGACAGATATATCCTACCATATGAGAGGGAAGAGCTGCGGTATCAGTTTAATCAGCTGGAGAAGGGACAGATGTCTGTGACAGATTACGAGGCTAGATTTTCAGAGTTGTCTCGCCATGCACTTATGATATTACCTACTGATGCTGAGAGAGTGCAGAGATTTTTGGCTGGGCTGCATCCGGGTATTAGAGCCACCATGGCCCGAGAGGTAGAGATGGGTACTCCTTATCAGCTCGTGGTGGAGATTTCCCGTAGGATCGAGGGGTATCGATTGAGGAGCAGGGAGCAGGGGCAGCAGGACAAGAGGTCTAGATTCTTCGGAGATTTCAGAGGTGCCCCAGTTAGGGGCAGAGGTCAGTTTGGTAGTGGTCATCCCAACAGGCCTTCATATTCAGCACCCCCACCACTTCCCCGAGGTGTTCCAGCGAGGCCTCATTTCAGTGCCATGCTAGAGCGTTCATACCACCCTACAGCCATTCAGAGTTCACCCAGTGGTTATTCCAGTCATCCGAGATCCTCCAGTCCCTACTTCAGTGCTATGCCAGAGAGTAAACATCGCTCTCCGGCCATTCAGGGTTCCTCTTCGGGGTAGCAGGCTATGATACCTGGAGGTTGTTATGAGTGTGGGGATCCAGGTCATATGAAGATGCATTGTCCCAGGTTTCGGGGCAAAGTAGTGCAGCAGGGTTATCAGCCTATGGGTCCAGCACCAGCCGTCAGGCCACCTAGAGGTGGAGGACAGGTCGACAGGGGTCGTTCTAGAGGTGGAGGCCAGTTAGGGGGAGGTCATCCAACTCCTGTTCATTCTGGTGGAGCAAAGTCTTCGGTGCTCCAGCTAGATTCTATGTTATTCAGACCAGATCAGATGCAGCGACCTCAGATGCTGTGATTACAGGTATTATTTCAGTATGTGGTAGAGATGCATCAGTGTAATTTGATCCAGGATCCACCTATTCATTAGTTTCAACATTATTTGTTCATTTTATGGATGTTCCTCGTGAGTCTTAGGGTTCTCCTGTATATGTGTCCACTCTTGTGGGTGATTCTGTAGTGGTAGACCGGATATATCGGTCTTGCGTGGTCACCTTCTGTGGGTTCGAGACACGAGCGTACCTTCTATTAATCGACATGGTTGATTTTGAGGTTATTCTAGGCATGGATTGGCTATCTCCTTATCATGCCGTGCTAGATTTCCATGCCAAGATAGTTACTTTAGCCATGCCCGAGTTGCCTAGGCTGGAGTGGAGGGGCTCCTCAGTTAGTGCAGCCAGTCGGGTTATTTCTTTCCTGAAGGCTCGACATATGGTCGAGAAGGATTGTCTGGCGTATCTTGCTTAAGTGCGGGACACCACCACCGAGTCTTCGACAATTGATTCAGTGCCAGTGGTTTGAGAGTTTCTGCTATATTTCCTTCAAACTTTCCAGGCATGCCTCCGGATCGTGATATTGATTTCTGCATTGATTTAGCTCCAGGAACCAGCCTATATCTTTTCCTCCGTACCATATGGCTCCGAAAGAGTTGAAGGAGCAGCTTGAGGAGTTGTTGGTTAAGGGGTTCATCAGACCGAGTGTATCGCCGTGGGGTGCTCCAGTTCTATTCGTGAAGAAGAAGGATGGGTCCATGTGGATGTGTATTGATTACCTCCAATTGAACAAGGTCACCATTAAAAACAAGTATCCTTTGCTGCACATCGATGATTTGCTTGACCAGTTGCAGGGTGCTCGGGTGTTTTCTAAGATTGATTTGAGATTGGGATATAATCAGTTGAAGATTCGGGCCTCAGATGTTCCGAAGACTGCTTTTCGTATGAGATATGGCCATTATGAGTTCCTGGTGATGTCCTTTGGCTTGACTAATGCCCCAACGACATTTATGGACTTGATGAACATGGTGTTCAGGCCGTATATTGATTCCTTTTTCATTGTCTTCATTGATGACATTTTGATTTACTCACGTAGCCTGGGGGAGCACGAGCAGCATTTGAGATTTGTGCTCCAGACTTTGCGAGAACATAAGATATATGCTAAGTTCTCCAAGTGTGAGTTCTGGTTGGATTCCGTGGAATTCTTGGGACATGTGGTATCCGGAGAGGGTATCAAGGTTGATCCGGATAAGATTGAGGCAGTTCAGAGTTGGCCGCGTCCTACTTCAGCTACAGAGATCAGGAGCTTTTTGGGCCTAGCATGCTATTATCGCTGATGTGTGGAGGGGTTCTCTTCTATTGTAGTTCCGTTGACTAGATTGACTCAGAAAAATGCCCTGTTCCGATGGTTCGACGAGTGTGAGGCGAGCTTTCAGAAGCTCAAGACAGCATTGATCTCAGCACCAGTTATGGTATTGCCTTTCGGTTCAGGGATGCATACAGTGTATTGCGACACTTCACGTGTCGTTTTGGGATGTGTGTTGATGCAGGAAGGAGAGTTATTGCCTATGCTTCGCGCCAGCTGAAGGTTCATGAGAATAATTACCCTGTGCATGATTTAGAGTTGGCGGCGATTGTTCATGCTCTTAAGATTTGGAGGCACTACTTGTATAGGGTGTCCTGTGAGGTTTATACAGACCACCGCAACTTGCAGCACTTGTTCAAGTAGAGGTATCTTAATTTGAGGCAACACAGATGGCTTGAGTTGTTGAAGGATTATGATATCAACATTCTTTATCATCCGGGCAAGGCAAATGTGGTAGCAGATGCCTTGAGCAGGAAGGCGGAGAGTATGGGTAGCTTGGCTTATATTGCAGCAGAGGAGAGGCCTCTAGCCTTGGACATTCACTCCTTGGCTAATCACCTGGTGAGGTTAGACCTTTCAAAGCCTCGCCGAGTTTTAGCACATGTGGTTGCTCAGTCTTCGTTGTTAGGAGAGATTAAGGCTCGGCAGTTTGATGATCCGTACTTGGCAGAGCTACGGGAGACAGTGGTTCAGGGTGGTTCCAAGGAGGTTACTATTGGCGAGGATGGTGTTTTGAGAAGTCAGGGCCGTTTATGTATTCCTAATGTCGATGTCCTGAGAGGGAGGATTCTAGAGGAGGCACACAGTTCTCGATATTATGTTCATCCTGGTGCTACGAAGATGTATCGTGATTTGAAGCAGCATTACTGGTAGAGGCGGATGAAGAGGGAAATTGTGGAGTATGTGGATAGGTGTTTTAATTGCCAGAAGGTTAAGTATGAGCACCAGAGGCTAGGAGGCCTACTTCAGCAGATGCCCATTCCTGAGTGGAAGTGGGCATCACTATGGACTTCGTGGTTGGGTTGCCTCGGACTTTGCGGAAAGTTGACGCGGTTTGGGTCATTGTGGATAGATTGACCAAATCAGCGCATTTCATCCCAGTGGCTACCAAATATACTTCTGAGAGGTTGGCACAAGTCTACATTCGGGAGATCGTCCGGTTGCACGGTGTGCCGGTGTCCATTATATCAGATCGAGGTCCTTAGTTCACCTCGCACTTCTGGAGAGCATTCCATAGTGAGATGGGTACCCAAATAGACCTCAGCACATCATTTCACCCTCAGACCGATGGTCAGTCGGAGCGTACAGTTCAGATAATGGAGGACATGCTCAGGGCATGTGTGATTGACTTCGGAGGTCAGTGGGACCAGTTCTTGCCTTTGGCCGAGTTTGCCTACAATAATAGTTATCAGTCTAGCATTGAGATGGCTCCATTTGAGGCTTTCTATGGTCAGCGATGTCGTTCTCCTATTAGGTGGTTTGAGCCTGGCAAGGCTAAGTTATATGGCACCGACCTGGTGAAGGATGCTTTGGAGAAAGTGAAGTTGATTCAGGAGAGGCTCCGCACAGCACAATCCAGACAGAAGAGTTACGCGGATCAGAAGGCGCGTGATGTATCATTTATGGAGGGAGATAAGGTCCTGTTGAAAGTCTCACCGACGAAGGGTATTATGAGGTTCGAGAAGAAGGGCAAGCTGAGCCCAAGGTTTATAGGTCCTTTCGAGGTGTTGAGGCAAGTTAGTGAGGTTGCTTATGAGCTAGCTTTACCTCCCTGTTTGTCAGGAGTTCATACAGTATTTCATGTATCTATGCTCCGGAGATACCATGTCGACTTCTCTCACGCGGTTGATTTCAGCACCATTCAGTTGGATGAGAGGTTGGGCTACGAGGAGGATCCAATTGCTATTATTGACAGGCAGGATCACCAGTTGATATCCAAGAGAGTTTCTACTGTAAAGGTCCAGTAGAGGGGCCAACTAGTCGAAGAGGCGACCTGGGAGTCCGAGGAGGACATACGAAGCAGATATCCGCACTTATTCAACACTTCAGGTATGATTCTAGATCCGTTCAAGGACGAACGTTTGTTTAAGAGGTGGAGAATGTAACGACGCGACTGGTCATTTCGCGTTATAGGACCCCCGTTCCCCTAAATGAGACTTTCCATAGCGGCTTATTATGATTTATGACTTGCGGGGGCGGGTGGTCCAGGATTCGGAAGTGTTTAGAGTAGTATAGGAACACTTAGTTCCTTAAGGTTGGCCTTTTTGGACAAGTTTGACTTCGGTCAACATTTTGAATAAACGACCTCGGAATCGAGTTTCGACGGTTCTAGTAGCTACGTATGATGATTTCGGACTTGGGCGTATGTTCGGAATGGGTTTTGGATGACCCGGGAGCGTTTCGGCGCCCAATAGCGAAATAAGAGTTTCCTTAAGTTCATATTGTGAGTTGGGACGTGTTTTTGTGTTATCGAGGTCCAAACGGAATTCCGAGGCCGGGAATAGTTCCGTTATGTCATTTATGACTTGCTCCCAAAATTTGGGGGTCATTCCGAGTAGTATAGGTCGGTTCGACGCATTGTTAACGAATTCAAGAAACTTAAAGTTCCTAAGTTTGATTCTAGGAGTTTTGAGGTGTGATTTTGAGTTTTAGCATTGTTTTGGGTGTTCTGAAGGCTCGAGCGAGTCCGTATTATAATTTGGGACTTGTTGGTATATTTGGACGGGGGCTCGGGTGGGCCCAGGTGCCTCTTGGACACCAAACGATGCTAAAAAAACCAGCTGAAGCAATTGCTGGTGCACCTGGTTTGGTGTGACTGCAGGTGCGGTTGCCCAGTCGCAAGTGCGGGATCGCTCCTGCGGTCCCAGCCTCGCAGGTGTGACCTCCAGGTGGGCTGCCCTCTTCTCGCAGGTGCAGGACCTTTCCCGCAGGTGTGGACCCTGTTCTGCTGGTTCAAGCCCAAGCCCTTGTCCCATTTCCGCAGGTGCGAGCATTTGCTCGCAGGTGCGAGACCGCAGGTGCGGTCCTTGAGCCGCAGGTGCGGAACCTCTGTTGGCAGTGAGTTCTTTAAAGCACGGGATTTATTCATTTCACCCCATTTTATTCCACCATTAGAGACCTTGAGAGCTTGGAAAAGAGCCCCACGACCTATCTACTGAAAGGTAAGTGAATTCTACCCTAATATTAGTTTAATGCATGAATTCCTAGTCAAATTAACCACCTAATTAGTGAAAATCAAGGATTTGGGTAGTAACCTAGGGCTTTATAAAAATTTAGAGAATTACCCATGAAATCATATAAAAATCACATATTAACGATCCTTAGATTATGGGTAAGTGATTCCTTCAAAAATTTCCGAAATCCGAGCATGCGGGCCCGGGGGTGAATTTTGGGATTTCTTCAAGTAGGATGAAATGACTAGGTAAATAGGAGAATTCCATACTTTTGAGTTTAAATTGATATATTCATGTAATATTTGCCTAGTCTCGAGTCCTTGGGTGACAAGTTTTGGAGTTTCGGGCGCGTTCTTGACCCGGAGAGTAGGTTCGACACGAGGTGAGGCTCCTTTCTAACCTTGTAAGAGGGAATTGTCCCCTAGGTGATTTAAATGACTATGTGCTAATGTTTGTGGGGCTACGTATGTACAAAGTGACGAGAGTCCGTACGTAGCGGCTATTATTGTTATGTCTGGTAGTTAGGCCTACACCATGCTTTGTGTTTTTCCTTGAAATGAACTATATGCTTGATGAATTAATGTTATATGCGGCTTTGTTTCCCTGAGATCATGTAATTTGAGAATTTTAAGGGAACTGTTCACTGAAAAATAATTTATGAAGAATATTGTGTGGATTGTGTGCACATGTGACCGCTTCGCAATTTACCTTCCGCGAGCGGAGTGCTATTTCCCCCACTCTCACGGGAGCGGGTCGTACGCCACGACAAGATTGAAAGATGTAATTATGGCCCGGCCGTTCGACCCTCGGCAATGCACATATATGATTATTATGATGGCTCAGGCGGGTTGTCCTTATCCCGCATGCACATGTTAAACTGTTAATGATTTCAAGGATATTGAAGTGATAAGATATTTGGGGGAAAATGAAGTAGTAATTGTTTATTTACTTCCCGTATTTATTTGAGTTACATTTATCTTTAATGTTTACTGTTTTTATCATCCTCATATGCCTATTACTGATATCATATCTTGTTAAATTATTTTGTTGGACCTTAGTGAGTGTCAAGTCGACCTTTTGTCACTACTTCTTCGAGGTTAGACGAGATACTCACTGGATACATATTTGTTTATGTACTCATGCTACGCCTCTGTACTGAATTGTATAGGTTCTGAGGCTGGTGCATCTGGTTATCAGATCGGAGCTCGATTCTGAGTATAGATTGGACCTGGCTTCACGGTGAGCTGCTTCTCCTGACGATCCTCGATAGCACCATGGAGTTTCTTTTGTTATTCCCCTCTATTTCTTCCAGACAGTGGGACAATTATATTATATCTTTTGTATATTCTGTTAGTATGCCCGTAGGACTTGTGACACTAGTTCCTGGCACACACGTGGTAGATATTATGATTTACGGGTCTGTATATATATTGGCTCACGCCTCCTTATGGCTGCTTTTGGTTAAATTGGATAATTATCTTTTTCAATTAATGTTTTGAACTTTAAAACTTGGCACGTGTTGGGATGTTTAATTAAATATGTAAAAATCCTTAGTTATTTAGGTGTTGGCTTGCCTGACCCTGGTGTTGGGCGCCATCACGACCTGAGTTAGGATTTTGGTTCGTGACAGTATGTGTAAATGCTATGCCGTAGTAGGCTTGCTCACATGAGCTCGGCCATACTAAGATTTGTATCTCAGCCATTCTGGGCCCGCTTATAGGTGCTCGGCCATAGTAGGCTCGGTATATAACTTACCATCTTATCAGAGGTTACCCAATAGGGGCCTGCACATCGATTATAGCTCGATGGTGGTGAAAATACAATAATACTGTATATATGTAGACTCTCTAATCTCTTGGCTGAAAGAAGAGAAAACTAAATTGAATATCAAGTCCCTATAAGGGATAATGCTGCAACTTATGCGACTAGGCCAATGTACATAAATTCAGGAATATGAACTTCTCTTTATGTCTCGTTATCAAACACATATATTTACTGGATCATTCCAAAATTAAGGAAAGGCTTAGCCTTAACATACCTTAACCTAGTTGAGTCCTTAATAGCTTTCAAGAAACTATTTAAAGAACTCAACTCAGTCTACCATAGCATAATGAGATTCAAAATCAGTGCTGAGTAAAGGCTAAGTCTATAACTTAAGCTAGTTGCTTGTTTTATGTAAATTTGGGTAGAATTTCCCTTGTAACAAGGGCCTCCTCCAATACCATATACCAACAACAACAACCAGAGAAATACAATAAGAACAACATCAATAATAGGGTACAAAATATTTTATTAACAAGTCGTCAACATATCACGACGAGCGGCAAGCTCAGATTGAATCCCTTCAGCACCCTTCAACCCCATTCTCACCCTTTATAAACTTTTTACATTAAATTAACAGCATAACTAACATGAGAATGAATTAATTACTCAATTATTCCATCGTTATACCATATATCTATAATAAAGAAAATAATCCACAACTCCAACTATCTTCAGTTAGCAACTTTATTCACTAGTTCATGTCTGGTACATCCATTTAACTTAATCAACATCAAGATAACATTAAGCACATGAAATGAACAATACAAATACCTCCTACAGTAGCTTCAAGTCTAAATCTAAGTTATATTTAGCTTACAACAACCCTCAATAACAATACAACACCATATAAGTGACTTAAGCTAATCCTAGTATTATCTTGTAGTTTATCATCCTTACAACTTAACCAACATTAAAGAAAGCTTAAGCACAAGTAGTAGAATGTTATACCAACCTTATACAATATAAAAAACTAGAAATTTCAGCAAAACACAACACACAACGATTCTCAACGACAGCACAACCTCAAAGAGGTGTTGTTCTTCACTGGAACTAACTTTTGATGTTGAAATATGGTGTGATCCATTTGCAAGACTTGAAATAACCTAGGGTTGATATGAAAACCTTGGTATAGTATTTTACAGAACTTAAAACACTTAAAAAAACCTCCCGCACGAGCTGGAACCACCCAAAAAGCAACAACAATAAGAAGAACAAGAAGCTTATTAGTGCGACGGGATTCCCGACACTTGATTTGTGTTGTTTTCCCTTTGTTTGGATCTTGGATCATGAAAGAACCTTGTGAGAGTGTTTATAGGTGTCTAGGATATGAAGATACAGAAAAATAATGAGTTAAAACGGGGTTGAGGCATCTTATATATATCAATATATCTCAACCGCCATTGTGGGTCCCATAGAGAGCTGCTTGGCGTAGTCTCGCGAAAACGCAAATATCTCTCTGCCAATGTCGTATCGATGAACGGATTAATGCGTTACAAAGTAGTCTCATATATATTCAATTTGATAGGTAGATAACCCCATAAGAGAAGTAAATTGGGTGAAAATCGCATCTACATTTGACCTAATTTTCAGCATATTTATGAATGTAACTTGTGATAACCTTTGCCAACTTTTGTTTCATAACATGCTTGACTTAAAAATATAGCACACGACTATCATACGACTAAAATAACTCATAACATAAACTCCTTATCTTGTTAAGCACCCTAGTCTCATCACAAAAGTACACGCTATAACATTCCCAACTTGTCGACATTGGACGAAACTTATTTTCTTCAATTTGTTTAGCTTCTTAATTTTTTAACCCTCTTGGTACTTGTTATCCACGATCTTAAATATTTGTAATCTCCGCGTTAACATGATTAACTTACTTTATGTACTCTAAAAGATAATCTCATTTATGAGCTTTCATCAATTGACTTACGAATACTCTTTCGTACGAAGATATGGGGTGTAATATTCTGTACGTATTTGGGTAATCAATCAAAATATAGAGGATTTTCATTATTAAAGCATTATTAGCTTTTCTCTTTTTCATTAATTTTGGCGGGTCATCAAGAATGTAACTATCGGTTTTTACTTGATACGATATTTGATTATATAGCTTTGCGATTTAGGCCATGAATCTATATCTATCTATATTATATTAAAAGAACGAAGACTTTTAGCGAAATATCGTTCGCCTTTTCCCTCCTTTAAAAATAGAGTTTACATTGGATAAAATAGTAATTTAGTTATTTTCCTCATATGTAAGAATACTATTTTAATTATTTTCCTTATATGAAGGAATACTCTTTTAATTGTTATCCTAATATTTAGAACTACAAAATCAACTAAATTTTATATATTATATTCTTCCTTATTTGGATTACATAGAAAAATTTAATATTTAGAACTTCAAAAATATTAACATTTTATTTTATATAAATTTTTACACTTAAATTGTATATAAATGGCAAGAAAAGGAAAGAATTAAAAATACTAACCAAATAGGATGTAACCATTTGGTATTTAGAAGTTTATCCCTTTGGACCGATACCAAAAATTAAATTAAAAAAGAAAGAGGACGCACGACGTTCTTGAAAGATGACGGAGTAACTTCTTTTTTTATGTTTTGGTATAGGTGAAACTATTTTCTATACTAAAATACTTTAATATACACAAAACTATTTCCCACTCATTTGATTTTCTTACAATTTGACAAAAGTTTATTCAATAAAATATAATTATAATCTAATATTTGGTATGAGCTAATATTAAGAATAGAAATCAATAAAAATAATTTATATATTTTTTGCTGAAAATAAGTAACTAAGTATTTGGAATAGCCAATTAGCAAAAAAAATTAATTTAATTATTTTTCAAATTCATCATACAAGTAAAACTATCTTCGGGTTGACAAAAATTTTGGATTAAATAAATATATATCAATAAAAAAGACCACCGATGATAAAAAAAATTAAAAAATAAAGTCGAATAAATTATAATATAGTGTTAAAAATTAACTTGGTTAAAATTCAAAATAGAAGAAATAAGAATGAAATAATAAGTATTCAAAATAAGTTGACATTTATTATTATTTTTATTTTTCATCTACTCCAATAAATGGTCCTCTATAGTTTTTTGTATACGTAATAAGTTATTGGTTGTAAAATAAAAATTCAGTACTAGTCAATTTTAAACCTTACATTGTTATTTCATTATTCATTTTTCCCTTATAAACTATATAACCTAGCTGTTCATTCCAATAGCTCTAAAAGAAAGATACAATTTTTTAATAGTGTTAATTTGATGACTGCTTGAAGAATTATAATAAAAATATATAATAATTTTGATCATATTAGATTTAATATTATGTCACAAAAATGACTACAATATTTGTAAGCTTACCCCAAAGGATATGCCCTTCAAATTAATATAAAATATATGTGCTCAAATTTTTAATATGTGAACCAGTTTCTTCTAAAAACTATATAACGACTCTTTTTATTTCAAATCTCTAAAAAAAATCTAATTATTTTTATTGATGGTCTTTTGAAGAATCATAATAAAAATATATAAGAAATATCAGAATTTAATTACCAAAAAAAGATATGTAACGACCCGGTTTATCGTTACATAGAACTTGCATTTTTATTGCTGTCATTGACTTGTCATGGATTGGTTATTATATTATTGATGTGTTAGAGTCGATAGGCTTGAAATCGGAATGGTTAAGTGAGAATTTAGTAACTTAGTCTTTAAAAGATAGCCTTTATAATGGAAAAAGTTAACTGAGAGTTGACTTATTGGGAAACGACCTTGAAATGCGAATTTTATGGCTCGGATAGCTTCGTTAGGTGATTTGGGACTTAGGAGTGTACTCGGAATATTTTTGTGATGTCCGGTGTAGAATTAGGCTTGAATTGGCGAAAGTTAGTTTTTGGCGATTTCGGTCGGCAGTGAAAAATAGGCTATCGAGGTCGGAATGGAATTCCGGAAGTTGGAACAGGTTCGTAATATCATTTTGGATATGTCTGCAAAATTTCAGGTAAATTGGAGGTGTTTTGGTTGGTTTCGGCGTAGTTGGCGAATTTTAGGAGTTTCAAAGTTCTTAGGCTTGAATTTGATGAAAATTTGGTGTTTTCGTGTTATTTTTGGTGTTTTGAGGGCTCGACTAAGTTGGAATAATGCTATGGGGTGTGTTGGTATGTTTGGTTGGGGCTCCGAGGGGCTCGGGATTGATTTCGGATGGTTGACGGGAAGTTGGAGTGATTATTTTTGGAAATCTGCAGTGCTGGTTTGCTGGTGTTTTCGCACCTGCGGAAGGGTAGTCACAGGTGCGATTACGTAGGAGCGGAAGGGGAAGTCGCAGGTGCGAAGTTCTGACTGTGTAGGAGAGGTCCGCAGGTGCGAGGAGTTTGTCGCACCTGCGATGTCGTAGGTGTGGAATGTGTATCGCAGGTGCGAAAATTGTGAGATCCCAGGGGAGATCGCAGGTGCGGAAGGGGCATCGCACATGCGAAGCCGCAGGTGCGAGTAAGTGATCGCAGGTGCGAGAATCACTGGAAAAAAGGTATAAGAACCAGCCTTCGCGAATTTTAGCCATCTTTCTCAATATTTCATCCGGGTTTGAAGTTTTTGAAGGGTTTTGAAGAGGGAATTCGAGGTTTCTTCACCAAGGTAAGATATTTGGACTCTAAAATCGTTTACATGTGATTAAAGGTCGGAATTATGGTGGAAATTAGGGAAAAATCAGTGTAAATTTGGGTGATTAGGGCTTGGGAGTTAGAATATTTAAATTGGTGATTTGAGGGGTCATTTGGACTCCGAATTTAGTGTTCTTTATATGTACGGACTCGTGAGACGACGAAGAACAATTTGGTATTCTGGATTTTGGGACGTGGGCTTGGGGGTCGGGTTTTGACCAGTTTATGATATTTGGGTGAATTTTGATATTTTCAATTGGTAATTGTTCCTTAAGCATATATTGATGATAAAAATCTAAACTTTGTAGATTTGGAGCACTCGGAGGCCAATTTAGAGGCAAGAGCATTGCGGAGTAGTGTATTAGCCGGTTTTGAGGTAAGTAACGCTTCCAAACTTGGAACTGAGGGTTCGAAACCCCAAACTATTTGATAATTGCTGTTAATTAAGGTGACGCACTTGCCAAGTGATGGGCATACGGGCGTTTACCGAATATTTGTAGCCTGGCTCATCCCATGGCACTGTCTACTGGTTATCTCAGATTGATAATGTACTGTGAATGTGGTGATTACCTTGAACGAAATAGAAATCATGCTAAGTATAAATGTTAAGTCTTCACGCCGATGTGTTTAGACCGGAATGGTCGATTATTGCTGTCTCTATCTGTGAATATTTCTTTCATTTACTCAGTCCTGTTATAGTATATGTTTCATGCCTCAGTCTCTTAAGTTGCTAGTTTATTCTATATTATCATTGGTTTGAGCTGATTTTCATATGTTAGAGCATTGTGAGTGAGACTGGAAAGTACTGACTGAGTGAGGCTTGGAGCCTGGTTTTGAGACAGTTATGAGGTCGGACTGCACACCGCAGCGATCCTGAAATCATGCCTTCGTTGGCTTGATATAGCGCTTGGGCTGAAAGGAGCCCCTCCGGAGTCTATACACCCCCAGTGAGCGCACAGATATTCTGGAGATGGATTTCTCCGTGGTTATTATGTTCCGGAGATGGATTTCTCCGTGGTTATTATGTTCCGGAGATGGATTTATCCGTGGTTATTATGTTGCAGAGATGGATTTCTCCGTGGTTATCATATTCCGGAGATGGATTTCTCCGTGGGGGCTAGATCGGCCTTTTTCCTCAGTACTTGGTGAATGTGTCACTTGTGTTTATGTAATATCCGAGATGGACTTCCCTGGGCCTGAAGGCCGTATTCTAGTACTGAGTGGACCACCTTATGAGAGCTTGATTAATGAGTACACATCATTCATGATTCTATATGCATTCATGCTGGTATGCAGGGTTACAATCATATCTTGATACATCGTATTTATTTCCTGATATATTACGGTCATGTCCAATTTATATACTGTTGTTGAATTGTCGGAGGTTTAGTCCGTCACTACCTCTCAGCCCGTAGTTTGGTTTTGTTACTACTGAGTTGGTGTACTCACGTTACCCCCTGAACCTTGTGTGCAGATCCAGGTACAGAGGAGTTCATCTCGGGTCAGGGAGCACATCAGTTTCATCAGAGTTGACGAGGTAGCAGCTGGCGACCGTGATCTCGTCTTCTCTTCCCTTTCTATCTGTCTCATTTATTTTCAGACTATGTTAGTCATTTCTTTTGATTTTATTTAGTATTAGAAGCTCATGACTGTGTGACACCGGATCCGGGAATTGTAGGATTTGGTCTTTCGAATTTTATAAACTGGTTTTCCCAAAATACTGGATTTATTATTATTATCATTGATTTTTCAGAATTGTTAAAACGGGGCATTTTATGGGAATTTGTATTTAGTTAGATAAAATGGGTGGCTTGCCTGGTTCCACGACAGGCGTCATCACGACTCCGGAAATGGGTCGTGACAAGATATATCAATTATTTTAGATTCAATATCATGTTACAGGAACTACTACAATTTTCGTAAGATTTTTTTCAAAAGATATGCCCTTCAAAGTAAGAAGAAATACGTGTTCTCCAATAGAAATATGTATCGATCATATTACCTTTTAAAAATAAATTTTAGAATTGTCATAAAACTAATTATTTTCAAATATAACGATAAATGGAGTTAATCAATATTATAATTATTTAAATACTAATTCACTTGAATAATGCCACGACCCGAATTCCCACCATCAGAACTGTGATGACGCCTAACGTTGCACTTGCTAGGCAAGCCAACATTTGAGATCTACAACATTTAAAGCATTTAAAACTATACGAGGATCCACTACCATTCAACTGATGATACCAAAATAAGAAGAAAATTTTTGGGAAATAATACTGCACAATAATACTGATGTCTAACTACCCATGTTCTGGAGTCACAACTCACGGACTACTAAGAATTTACTACAAGTATTTGGCTGAAAGGAAAATGTATAACTGTTTGTGAACTAAATAAAACAGTAAATGAATATAAAAGAAGGGACTCCAAGAATCTGCGGACGTTGGCAGATCTACCTCGAGTCTCCTGCGCAGAAGTAAGCTACTGTCTCAAAATCAACTCGGACCGATACCTGGATTTAAACAGAAAGTGCAGAGTGCAGCATCAGTACAAATGACCCCATGTACTGGTAAGTAACGAGCCTAACCTCGGCGAAAGAATGACGAGGATAGGACAAGACACACACATATAACCTGAACAGTATAATCATGCTAAAGGCAACAACAATAATAAAGCAACAGAGCAGAAATAATGGGAAGGGGACATGCGATGGGGAAATTACAATATAAGGAGTGAGAATAATGACAACACAAAATTTAAACAATAATCCTTAGATGAATTAGGCATTTAGAACAACAAAGGAAAACTGCACGGCATCACCCTTCATGCTTTTACTCTCAACCTTACTAAATAAATAAATAGAACGACACGAAATCACCCTTCGTGCATTAAACCTCTCATAATATACACGTGTCACGACCCCAAAACATCCGGTCGTGATGGCGCCTCGTGGAATCAGGCAAGCCACACACTCCGTTTGGATTAAAGTTATTTTTAGAAAATTCGTAAATTCAGTAGCTAAAGGTGTCATTAAAATTCATTTAAACATTTGACATCATTAAAACATCATTTAAAAACCAAACGCAGATCTAGTGTCACTGAGTCATGAGCTATTACATCAATAATATCAAAATACAGAGTCGACACAAAGTTGTCTGAAATAAGTAAATATGACAGGTGGATAGAGAAGGGGATAATCGAGGCTACGATCGCCAACTGCTACCTCGATGCCTCCCAAGGAACTCTGACCGCAACTCAACAACCACTACCGGGTCCCGTTGTACCTGGATTTGCACACAAGGTGCAGAGGGTAACGTGAGTACACCAACTCAGAAGTAGTGAACCCAAACTATGTGCTGAGAGGTAGTGACGAACTAAACCTCAATAAACGAAATAAAAACAACGTACATAATTTTAGGCATGATCATAGTTTAACAGATAATAAATGCAGAATGTATCTGATACGAAAAGTAACCCATATGTATCTCAGTATTCTACATACCAATGCTTCAACAGTGTGGAATGCACATAGTGCTCACAGCTCTCACATAAAGGTCCACTCAGTACTGTACGTAGCTCTCGGGCCTAGGAAAGATCCATCCCGGATAGTACACAAACATCGGTGACCGTAGTCACTCAATATTGAGGAAAAAGGCCGATCCAGCTCCATGGAGAAGATCCATCTCCGGAACACAACACTCAGAAAAGATCCATGTCCAGGGACGATCCATCCCTCACATATCATCAACTTCGGACAAGATCCATGCCCAGGGAATATCCATCCCTCAATATCAATGCGCTCACTGGGGGTGTAAAGACTCTGGAGGGGTTCCTATTGGCCCAAGCGCTATATCAAGCCAATGAAGGCATGATCTGAGTATCGCTGCAGTGTGCAGTCCGATCTCATAACTGTCTCAATAATAGGCTCTCGGTCTCACTCAGTCATTACTCTCCAGTCTCACTCACATGGGCTCACAGATGCATGAACTAGCCCGAAACAATGACAAATATATATATAATCAACAATTACCGAGACTGAGGCATGAAATGATATGCTATGACAAGATTGAGTATAGAAAATCAAATAAACACATAAGGAGACAGCAATATACGACCACTCGGGTTTCAGCATTTTCAGCATGAAGCCCTAGCATTTGACTTAGTATGATTTCTAGCATGTTCACATTAACCACATCAATAAAAGTGCGGATATCAATCCGAAATAGCTACTACGGTGCCATGGGATAAGCCAGGACACAAATCACTCGGTGTACGCCCGCACACCCATCACTTGGCATGTGCGTCACCTAAATTACAATCATATAGCATATAGTTCGGGGTTTCGAACCCTCAGAACCAAGTTTGGAAACATTACTACCTCAAACCGGCTAAAATCCTAGCCCTCAATGCCTTCGCCTCTAGACTCGGTCTCTGATTTCTCCAAATCTACCAAAAATAAGATTTATCTCATTAATCTATGCTAAGGAATGAAGCCCACTCGAAAATTATCAAATTCAACCAAAAATCCCGAAATTGGCCAAACCCGACCCCCGGGCTCACGTCTCAGAATTCGATAAAAATTACATCACAAGGATCCTCATCCTCCCACGAGTCTATGCATACCAAGAACATCAAAATCGGACCTCAAATGACCCCTTAAATCTCCAATTAAAGGTCTCAAATTACAAGCCCTAATTCCCCAAATTTTGTCACTAATTTCCAAAATTTTCACCCCAAATAAGTCAAATAATCACATATAAACGAGTTTTAAAGAACCCTCGAATTTCCTCTTCAAAACCCTCCAAAAAGCTTCAAACCCGTATAAAAATGGTGGAAAAATGACCAAAATTCGCTAAGGATTCTATTTATATTTCTGCCCTGTGATGACCGCACCTGCAGCTTAATTCTCGCACTTGCGGAACCACACTTGCGTTCCCAGGTGTGCACCTGCGAAATTTCATTAAAAGTCCAAATCCGCACCTGCGCTTCATCTACCGGACCTGTGACTTTGCAGGTGCGACCAATCGTCCGCATCTGCGGTCCTTCTCCCCTTTAGCAATTTCTGCACCTGCGATGACCAATTCGCACCTACGGTGATCGCACCTGCATCCACCCGTCCGCATTTGTGGAAATCACAGGACAACTCACACCAGCAACCCTCTAAGGCCAAAAACTCCTCCATTAACCATCCGAACTCATCCTAGGCCCTTGGGACCCTAACCAAAAGTACCAACAAGTCATAAATGATCACCCGGACTTAGTCGAACCCTTGGAACACCCAAAATAACATCGAAACATCAAATCAACCCATGATTCAAGTCTAAGGATTTTCAAACTTTCCAAATATCACCAACGATGCCGAAACTACCCAAAACTCGTCTGAATGACTTGGAAATTTGCACACACTTCCAAAATGACGCTAAGAACCTGTTCCAACTTTCGGAATTCCATTCCGACCCCGATAGCTAATTTTCCACTGCCGACCTGAAATTTCTAAAAACTCAAATTCGCCAATTCAAGACTAATTCTACTTCGGACCGCTAAACCACATTCCAAACACACTCCTAAGTCCCAATCACCTAACGAAGCTACCCGAGCCCTAAAATCCGCATTCCGAGGTTGTTTACCTAATAGTCAACTTCCGATTGACTTTTCCAACCATAAGGCCAACTTAAGAGACTAAGTGTCTCATTTCTCACCATGACCATTCCGAACCCGAACCAACCGACCCAACACATCGAAAATAGGCTGATCAATACATGACAAAGGGGAAACAGGGAAAATCTCACGGAACGATCGGCCGGGTCGTTACAACACGACATCACCCTTCGTGATATATCACTGTCATATCATGGCACGGCATCACCCTTCGTGCATTAACACTCACATATCATGGAACGACATCACCCTTCGTGCTTTATCACTCTCATATCATGGCATGACATCACCCTTCGTGTTTTATACTCTTTCTCATGATATAAATAAATCATGCACGGCATCACCCTTCTTGCTTTACACTCCTCCTCACAATTCACAGAATCAATAACAACGGGTAGAGAGAAGTTTCACAAAGAAATCAATATTTCATCAATGATTTATTTCAGAATTTAACATCTCAACCTTGAATCAATATTCAAAATTTATCAACCTTGGTGGAATTGGATATAAGTCTCTCAACATTTCAATAACAACAGTAAGCATGGATAATAGGATTTAAGACTACAAATTTTGCAAGAATGGAATTTCACTCGCATGCTATGACTCGACCACAACGCATAGGTGCTCGTCACCTCACCTATACATCGTATTCAACAACAAAACACATAGCAAATAATCAGACAATACCTATTCCCTCAAGCCAAAGTTAGACACAACATTTACCTCGCTCCCAATATCACTTAACGCTCAATCACAACTTTGCCTTTCAAATTAGCCTCCGAGTCCACAATATCTAGAAAATTTCCAACCAAATGATTTAACGTAAGACTTAGGAATCATCCCCGATAACTACAATTCAATTTAGTTCATATTTGAAAAAGTTAACAAAAGTCAACACCCGGGCCCGCTTGGTCCAAACCCGAAATTCGGACCAAAACTCGATTATCCATTCATCCCCGAGCCTGGATATACAATTGGTTTTGGAACCCGACCTCAATTTGAGGTCTAAATCCCTAAATTTTGATATCTCTAGTTTTCTACCCAAAATCGCCAATTCCACCATAAAAATCCTAGAAATCTATGTTGAAATCTTGTTAAAGGAAGTAAAAGATTGAAAGAAAAGAGTTAAGAATCACTTACCTATGATTTGGGTAAGATTTGATCTTTGGAAAATCGCCCTTTGAGGTTTAGGTTTTGAAAATTTGAAGAATGAACGAAAAATCGCAAATACGAACCTATCGCATTTCTGCTGCTGTCGCAAATGCGAAGACCCCTTGCCCAGACACACTTCGCAATTGCGAAGGTTTGTTCGCATTTGCGAACCTAGGCTGGCCCAGATTCTCTTTGCATTTGCGATGAGAAGCTAGCAAATGCGACCTCAATAGTAATTGCAAATGCGAACCTTGACCTCGCATTTGCGAGGTCTGAGGCCTGCAACAAGTTCAGCTACACCAGCAGAAATTTGTAAGTCCCAAATCACTCCGTAGCCTCTCCGAAACTCACCCGAGCCCTCGGGGCTCCAAACCAATCATGCACGTTAGTCTAAAAAATCGTACGAACTTGCTCGTGCGATCAAATTACAAAAATAACACCTAGAACTACGAATTTAGCATCAAAACTTATGAATTTCTCAAGAACATCTTAAGATTACTATCTTCTCAACCGGACGTCCGAATCACGTCAAATCAACTCCGATCTCTACCAAATTTCACATACATGACTTATATATTATATTAAACTTGTACCGGGCTTCAGAACCAAAATTCGGGCCCGATATCAACGAGATCAAACATTAATCAATTTCTTTAAATCCTTAGAATTTCAGTCTTACAATTTTCATCAAAAATTCATTTCTCGAGCTAGGCACCTTGGAATTCGATTCTGGGCATACGCCCAAGTACCATATTTTACTACGGACCTTTCGGGACCGTCAGAACACGGGTCCGGTTCCGTTTACTCAAAACGTTGGCCAAAGTCAACTAAAAATCACTTTTAAATCTCAAAATTATTATTTCATAAATTTTCACATAAAGGCTTTCCGGATTTACGCTCGTACTGTGCACATAAATAGAGGTGAGTAAAAATAAGGTTTTTAAGGCTAACGGGCGTGGAATAAAGTCCTAAAACACAAGATGACCCTTTGGATCATTACAAATAATGATATATCAAAACTAAATATACTCTTTCAGATATAATTCTGAGTCATTCTCAATGTATTTTACTAGCTTACTTTAGTATTCTTTTTTAATGTCTTTTCTCATTTTCAGGTCACTTTGATTTTGTGCTCATCTGAAATTCATGGATTATTAGTTGTTTGCTATATGTCTGAAGTTCTATCCACTATTTATGCTTTTAATGATTATGTATACTACTGAAAGAAAAGGAAGCATGCTAATTTTATTTATTAAAAAAGTGGCATAAATTTTAAGTTGAATTATAAATCGATGATTGAGGATTTCTATGAGACGTTTTTTTTCTTAATTGAGTTAGTTATATGTACAATGTCATACTTTTACTTCATAACTCAAACATTCATTGAGTTAGGATACACGCGCGATGCGCGTACCTTAAACGATTTTTTTATTATATTGAATGTAAAATTCTTATTGGATAAAAATTTATAATTACAATTAAATATTTAAAACTTGGGATGAGCTATTATTAAGATTTGAATCAACAACAGAAAAATCTCTTTAACATTAAGAACATCATAATTAACCAAAAAAAGTCTTTGATTTAACTAATTTGCGAAAAATCCAAGTCATTCTTTTCGAAATTTATAATAAAATAAATTATAATATAGTAGTAGAGTCAAAATGTTAGAAACGCAAACTTAAAAACAATAAGAATGAAACATTAGAAGACAAAATATATTCTAAGTTAGTTGTCATTAATTAATTTTCTTTCTGCGTTCAAATAAATGACAACTCCCTATACTTTTCTCTGTATTCTTCATATACACATATTTTACTGATTGACGCTGCACGTATACTAAAGCTAGTCTCAATAATTGTGCAAATTATTGTATTTCCCTAAAAAGGAAAAAACACGGATTCTCCTATTGCACTTGATGTCCTTTTCTTCTTCTATCGAACTATGCCTACTAGGTTGTAATTTTTTTTAGTGTAAAATACTTTTCTTCATTCGATGGTACTTAGACTAAATGGTCAACTCGGGAGAAATTAAAATTCAAAAGACTGTAACAAAATTCCGTAAAAAAAAGGATAAGTCGAACACTTCTATAAAAAAAGTCACTATTTCATATTCTTCGTCATAAACTATTTAACGCGTGCGATGTGTCCTTTGCCCATAAAGACTGTAACAAAATTCCATAAATTTTTCAAAAAGTATTATCAGGCTTTATTTATTTTTCTTATCAAAGTGAAATCGGAAGACATGGTGCTTTTTTATACTATATTTTCTTGTTTTTGTTTTTGTATGCAATTGTTAGGTTTAATAAATTGGACATGAAATTAGATTTGACTTCTTAGCACGACCATGTTACGCAAGATGTAAGGCCTCAGGAAGTAACAATTTTAAGTGCAGCGGACTTCGTTGAAAATAATTATGGATTTTTTGAAGAAAAATATAATATTAGACACTAAAACAACATCATTCAAAAGCAATGTTTTAAAAGGCGTTTTTAGGGCGAGGCGTACCAAAAATATCCTGAGGCAATGGTGTCGAGCGAAAGTCTCAAGAGACGTATACCCAACAATTCGGGACATACGCCCGGGTGTTTGAGGCGCGTTTTTGTAGTGAGGCGTAAACCCTAGAGATTTTTTCAAATTAATTACAAAGTTTGCTGAATAAGTCATTCATATAATACCCAAATTCACAAAAGTCAGCTTATAATTACTCAAAAGTTCTAAAAAGGAGCTAAATATAAAATTTAAAAGTCAAGACCTTTTTATTTATAGAAACCCTAATTTATAATCTTTCCCAATTATTCATCTTGTCTACTAGTCTGCTACTATCTCCCAAAATCAACAAATAGTCAATTTGTTTTTCAAATACAAAGAGAACTTCATTCTCCTTCATATCAGCAAGTTCAAAGCTTAAATTGCTGGTTAGTCATCCTTTTTGTTCCTCCATGTAGAAAACTTTATTCTTTTCAACTCAAGTTACTTGTGCTCGTAAGTAGCATATAATGAATTATTTTGATTGTTTTTTTTATGGGGATGGAGCAAATCTATATATATATTTTTCATATATTTATATTTTTCTTCAATTTTTATGCAATTTTACATATATAAATATTTACTGTAATTATGTTATTTTATAAAATATTAATAAATAAATACCCGTGGGGCTTACGCCCAGTGCGTCGGGGCTTACGCTTCGCTGAGGCATATATACAATGCCTTGCCTTACGCTCATGCTTTTTAAAACACTGTTGAAAAGAACTTCAGGTCATAATTGAAAGGTTCATTATATTTAAATTTCTATTTTATACCTCAATAGGTGTCTAAATAAAAGTAACATATATTCGCTAAACAATTTATGATTTTCAATACTAATTTTGTGATTAAAGGATCGATGTCCATGGACGATTTTGCTAAAGAAGTCTCACTTTGAACGGCATATTGATCGGAGAAAATAACATTGCATAGCTGCTCTAAAAAAAATATATATATATATATATATATATATATAAAATTTATATAAATTTTATACTTTTTCAACTACCGAATTGTCATGACCTAAGAACATACCCTGTTGTGATGGTGCCTATCGTAAAACTAGGCAAGCCTAAATCCAACATTTTTCTTTATTACAATAAAAACATCTTTTAATTTAACAGCGGAAAGGTTTAACATAACTAAAATCCATTTAAACACAAGGTTTACCCAAAATACCACAACTGTCCCAATAATCAGGGCGTCACTGAGTACATTAGCGTCTAATAGCCGGACACAGTCCATAAAATGTCTATAGAATTAAACATCAAAGTACAATAAGCTAAGGAAGAGAACATCGAGGTCCGCCAACGTCGTGCAACTACCTCAATAGTCCCTGACTCTTGTCACACCTCCTTTTTCCCGAGGGGGGATATGAGAGTTTTTCTAATTTAAGTGACATTATTCGAATTGAGATTATTTAATTAATTTATGAGTCACCACTCAGAATTATTTATTTATAGTATTCCGAGTCACCATTTATTTTTAAAATCCCAAATTAACAAAATTTTGACTCCGTTCAAAAGTCTGCGAAACCAGAAGACCGGGTAAGGAATTCTGTTAACTCGGGAAAAGGTATTAGGTACTCTCAAGTTTTGTGGTTTTAGCACGGTCGCTTAGTGATTTATACTTGGCTTATTTTATCTAATTACTCATTTTAGGACCTATGTATATTTAGCTTTTACCGCTTCCAATTACTCGATTATTCATATTTAAAGAATTCTCTTAAGACGAGTTACGCGTACGTATACTCGTTTAGTTTGGCGTGTCAAGAATCATGTCACGCGTACGTGTACACTATTCTCAACACTTAGTTTATTTAAGAAAAAGTTTGGTCAAAGTCTCTTGAACGCGTATCTTGAATTTATTTGAAAAATCGGGATTACGTCACGCGAACATGTACGCAATCACGATAGTAGTTTAAAAACCGCGCCTAAAAGAATTTCTATGAGTGTTTGATTAAGGCGTTTTATTTTACTAAGAACGTTTAACCATGGTCACGCGAACGTGTTCCTCGGCTTGTTTTTGGCATCACAACTATGTCACGCGTACGTGCACATAATTGTAATAGTTAGTTCGACTAGAAATATACCTAAGGCTATGATTATGTCTCTAAGCTAAAGGCCCTATGTCGTATAACTAGGTGTGAAGGTCCAATGCTATGTGAGTTTATTTGAATTAAAAGGGACAACTTACATATTAGCTGCCAAACAGGCCCATAATTAAGAGTTTGGGCCTGATAAAGAATGAGTCCAAATGAACTCTGGCCCAAGACGCGTATCGTCCGTTACTTGGACTAGCTTATGAATTTAATTCGAAATGAACTTGGTCTGACTAAGTCTAAATGACTCTGGCCCAATGCATGTTTATTAACAGCTAGATCAAAAGATGATTTGGGCCTGATAATGACTGAGTTCCAATGACTCTGGCCCAATTGCACATGTATTTGAACGAATTTGAGTCTAAAATTTTGTGGTCTATTTTTGTAATAACAATTATAAAATTTTACTTATATCTTTCAGTAATTAAAATCCTGTTTAATTTGATAATTTTCTACTGATTTCCTAAGTCTTTGTTTCTTATGTTAACCCTATATTAAAGTGATAGATTTAAAAATCATTTGTATATCTAAACTTTAGAGAGTAAATTCCTTTAATCGAATGGTCAATTTGATTTATTAGCAGGAAACCTAGAGTTCAATCCCATGGACCCAATTGATTTGGACCTGAAAATGTACTATGGTTATTGTCACGACCCCAAACCACCCGGTTGTGATAGCGCCTATCATGGAACTAGTCCAGCCGAAACATTTTCAAAATATTCGACACTTCATAATAAAGGTGTTTTTAAAACATTAATTAATAAAACTTCATAGCATAAGTTTAAATAACAAGTGGGGAAAGAAACAAAAGCCCGACATCAGGGTGTCACAAGTCACGAGCGTCTACTAAGGACTATCCGAAAACAACTAAGATTATTACAGTCTGGAAAACACTAATATAGTCTAAGGAAGATAAGAGGGAGAATAGCAAGGCTGCGATTACCATGCAGCTACCTTGCCGACTCCGAGTATTCACGACAAATGGAAGAATCAACGCTCGCTATCACGTCCAGAAATCCCTGGATCTGCACACAAGGTGTAGAGAGTAATGTGAGTACGCCAAGTCAGTAAGTGATAAATGTAAATACAGACTTATCAGTAAGAAACACATAAATCCACGTCATGAAATCACAGTAAGTACATCTGTCACGACCCGAAATCCCACCTTCAGGCCGTAATGGCGTCTAACGTTGGACCCGCTAGACAAGCCAACATTTCGATTATTACATTTATATCTTTATTAAAGACAACTGAAATAACAGTGATAAACTAGAACAATTATAATCAGAAGTGCGGAAGATAAGAAATTCAACAACTTAAATAATAAATCTTACGAAAATTTCCTTAAGTACACCCCGAGAACTGGCATCACAATCTCACGGATAGCCTAAGATTTACTAAAAATAAAAGTCTGAAATAAATGTGTACAACTGTCTTGGAAATACATGAAAAGACAGAAAAGAGAGATAAGGTAGGTGATGCCAAGGCCGGCGAACGTCTGCGGGACTACTTCAGTGTCGCCTGTGGACTGAAGGATACTCCCTCGATCAATGCCCGCTGGGTCCGGCTCCGTATTCTGCACAACATAAAGAAGTGCAGGTGTAGCATCAGTACAACCGACCCCATGTACTGAGTAGGCGCCGAGCCTAACCTCGGCGAAGTAGTGACGAGGCTAGTACACGACAAATAACGGATATCTGTACAGTCCAATAATATGATAAAGAAGTAATGACAAGAAACAACAGATAAGCACAAAAATGGAGCTAACATGCTGGGGAAAGGGGCAACAATTCACTGACATGACAGAGTACGATAACCACTGAAATGTATAAATAACAATAGGAATTAACAACTCTGAACAAGTAAATAAACAGAAACGGCACGGCATGTCTCCTCGTGCTATAACCTCACAAAAACACTCGGCACGGAATGTCCCCTCGTGCATAAATAAATAATCACATGGAACGGAATGTCCCCTCGTGCATAAATAATTAATCACTCGGCACATAATGTCCCCTCGTGCATAAGTAAATAATCACTTGGCAAAGAATGTCCCCTCGTGCATAAATAAATAATCACTCGGCACGGAATGTCCCCTCGTGCATAAAAAAATAATCACTCAGCACAGAATGTCCCGTCATACATAAATAAATAATCACTCGGCACGGAATGTCCCCTCGTGCATGAATAAATATAAAGGACACAGACTAACAGGAAAATCAACAACAGTAACTTTAAATACATAGAAATTTTTCAACAAGAATACTACCGTCCCGGCAAGGAACACAGCTATAACCAATCTCACTCAAAGGTACAACTTAACAAATGATCCTCAACCGAACGAATAACCAACATTATTCAAAATCATGAATTACCCTCAGGTACATAACTTCCATTGTGACAACTACTTCATAACACGAAGAATATTAACAGAAACCACATATATATCACAAAATTCGACTCACGGGCATGCTAGACCACAACATATAGGTACTCGTCACCTCACCTATACGTTGGACATGAATTATCACATACCAAATAAGACTACCTATTCCCTCAAGCTAAGGTTAGGCCAAACACACTTACCTCGACTCCAATGATCCAAATCAAGCCTCTAGCACCGCTTTTCCTTTCGAACCCGACTCCAAATCAATCGTATCTAGACATAATCGACTCAATAACATCAATAAATGCTAAACAATTCAATTCCAATGCTAAATTCTAGATTTCCCAACATTCTTCCCAAAAATCAAAAAATCGACCCCGGGCCCGCTTGGTCAAAACACGAGGTTCGGACCAAAACCCGATCATCCATTCACCCACGAGCCCGAATATATAATTTGTTTTGAAATCCGACCCAAACAAGGTCAACTTCCCAATTAATCAAAAAGCCCTAACTCTACCCAAATCCCTAATTTTCTACCCTTACTCTCATATTTTTAGGCCTAGAATCTAATGGGTGTTGATAAAAATGGAAGAAAACAAGTCAAGGATTACTTACCTAAGAGGTTATGGTGAAGAAGTTCTTCAAAAATCGCCCAAGAGGTGTGGAGAAGAAGGAGTTTGTCAAAAATGGTGAAATTATCGTAATACGTTCTGTTTTTGAACTTAAAAATAACTGGGGGATTTTGGTCTATGCAATCACGAAGAAAGGAATGCGATTGCATAGTGGACTGGCTTCCTACACTACGCGATCGCGATGGGCACAATGCGATCGCACAGAGGACCTGACCCCCACACTCCGCGATCGCGAACAAGCAAATGCGATCGCACAACACACTACCCAGCCCCCCTCCCCCAACTTTCCTATACTCTTATGCGGTCGCAGACCTGACTATGCGATCACATAGTGCAACAGTCCTTTCCCCCCTACACTGTGCTATGCGATCACGACTTAACTTATGCGATCGCAGAGTGTTAAACACCAGACACCAGCAAAATGCACTTTACACCATATTTTTCTGTGTTTTTACACCCCGACACCTACCCGAAACTCACCCGAGCTCTCGGGGCTCAAAACCAAATATGCACACAACCTCAAAAAATCCTACGGACTTATTCGTGTAATTAAATCACCAAAATAACATCATAAACATCGAATTAAACCTCAAAATCAATGAAATTTCTCAAAACTTCTTAAACTTAAAATTTTCCATTTATGATCCGAATCACGTCAAACTAAGTCCGTTTCTTATCAAATTAAACACATAATAGACATATTGAACCTGTTCCGGGCTCCGGAACCATAATAGAGGCCCGATATCATAGGTTTCACATCAAATCTCATTTTCAAAAACCTTTATATTTTTCAGAAAATAATTTTCTTCAAAAACTCATTTCTCGGACTTGGCACCTCGGACTTCGATTCTGGCATACGCCCAAGTCCCATATTTTCCTATGGACCCTCCGGGACCGTCAAATCACGTGTCCGAGTCCGTTTACCAAAAATGTTGACCAAAGTCAATTTTATACAAATATTTATTATAAAATCATCATTTTATCAATTTCCACATAAACGACTTCTCGGCTATGCGCCCGGGCTATGCACACACATCGAGGTAAGATAAAAGGAGGCTTTCATGGCCTCGGACCATAGATTTAGCTAAAAGTACACGGGATGACCCTTTTGAGTCATCACAATCTCCACCTCTAAAACAAACTTTCGTCCTCGAATGGACATAGAATGGTACCTGAATCGGGGAAAAGATGGGGATATCGGCTCCGCATATCAGACTCGGACTCCCAGGTGGCTACCTCGACAGGCTGACCTCCCCACTGAACACGAACTGAAGGATAACTCTTCGATCTCAAGTGACGAACCTGCCGAGCTAATATGGCTACCGGCTCCTCCTCATAAGTTAAATCCTTGTCCAACAAGACACCGCTGAAGTCAAGCACATGAGATGGATCATCAATGTACCTCCGAAGCACAGATATGTGAAACACCGGATGCACGGCTGATAAACTAGGTGGCAAAGCAAGTCTGTAGGCTACCTCTCCTACCTTATCCAGAATCTCAAATGGATCAATGTACCTAGGGCTCAACTTGCCCTTCTTCCCGAACCTCATCACGCCCTTCATGGGTGACACTCGAAGAAATACCCGGTCTCCAATCATAAATGCCAAATCACGAACTCTGCGATCCACATAACTCTTCTGCCTGGACTAGGCTGTACGAAGTCTATCTTGAATAATCTTCACTTTATCCAAGGCATTCTGGACTAACTCTGAACCCAACAATCTAGCCTCTCCTGGCTCGAACCACCCAACTGGTGACCGACACCACCTACCATACAACGCCTCATAAGGAGCCATCTGAATGCTCGACCGGTAACTGTTGTTGTAGGCAAACTCAGTTAAAGGCAAGAACTAGTCCCATGAACCTCCAAAATCAATGACACATGCTCGCAACATATCCTCCAAAATCTGAATAGTACGCTCAGGCTGTCCGCCCGTCTGAGGATGAAATGATGTGCTATCAACCCGTATGCCCAACTCACGCTGAAATACTCTCCAGAAATGAGAGGTAAAATGAGTACCTCGGTTAGATATAATGGAAACGGGCACACCATGCAATCGAACTATCTCTCTCATGTAGATCTTTGCCAACTTCTCCGCTGAATACGAAACTAATACAGGAATGAAGTGTGATGACTTGGTCAGCCTATCCACAATGACCCACACCGCGTCAAATGTCCTCTGAGTCCGTGAGAGCCCAACTACAAAATCCATGGTAATACACTCCCACTTCCACTCGGGAAGATCAATCTGCTGCATCAAACCACTGGGTCTCTAGTGCTCACACTTAACCTGCTGACGGTTCAAACACCGAGCTACATATGCTACAATATCCTCATTCATCCTCCGCCACAAATAATGCTGCCGCAAGTCCTGGTACATCTTTGCGGCGCCCAGATGAATGGAATACCAGGAATGGGCCTCCTTCAATATCAACTCCCGAATGCCATCAACATCATGTACACAAATACGACCATGCATCCTCAAAACTCCTTCATCATCAACTTTGACCTGCTTGGCACCTCTGTGCCGGACCGTATATCTAAGAACACATAAATGACGATCATCATAATGCCTGGCCCGGATACGATCATATAATGAAGAACAGGACACAGTATGGACCAAAACACTGCCAGGCTCAGAAACCTCCAATCTCATGAATCGGTTGGCCAAAGCCTGAACATCCAAAGCAAGCGGTCGCTCTCCAACTGCTATATAAGCAAGACTACCCATACTAGCTGACTTCCGGCTCAAAGCATCGGCCACCACATTGACCTTCCCGGATGATATAAGATGGTAATGTCATAATCCTTCAACAACTCTAACCATCTCCTCTGCCTCATATTCAACTCTTTCTGCTTGAATAGATACTGCAAACTCTTATGATCTGTGAACACCTCACAGGACACACCATACAGATAATGCCTCCAGATCTTCAACGCATGAACAATAGCTGCCTACAAATTGTGAACTGGATAGTTCTTCTCATGAACCTTCAACTGACGAGAAGCATATGCTATAACCTTTCCATCCTGCATCAACACTGCACCAAGTCCAACCCGTGAAGCATCACAATACACGATATATGGTCCTGAACCTGTGGGAAAAACTAACACCGGTGTCATGGTCAAGGTTGTCTTGAGCTTCTGAAAGCTCGCCTCACACTCATCAGACCACTGAACTGGGCACCCTTCTGAGTCAACTTGGTCATCGGGGCTGCAATAGATGAAAAGCCCTCCACAAACCGGCGATAATAACTTGCTAAGCCCAAGAAACTCCGAATCTTTGTAGCTGAAGTGGGCCTAGGCCAATCTCTGACTGCTGAAATCTTCTTGAGATCTGCCTAAATACCCTCTGATGATACCACATGGCCTAGAAATGCAACCGAACTCAACCAGAACTCACACTTGGAAAATTTGGCATAACACTAACTATCCTTCAGAGTCTAGAGGACGACTCGAAGGTGCTGCTCATGCTCCTCTCGGCTACGGGAGTAAATCAAATTATCATCAATGAAAACAATCACGAATGAGTCCAAATAGGGCCTGAACACTTGGTTCATCAACTCCATAAAAATAGCAGGGGAATTTGTCAACGCAAGTGACATCACCAAGAACTCATAATGCCCATACCGAGTGCGAAAGGCGGTCTTAGGGACATCAGACGCCCTAATCCTCAGCTGATGGTAACTAGATCTCAAGTTAATCTTGGAAAACACTGTAGCACCCTGAAGCTAGTCAAATAAATCATCAATCCTCGGCAAAGGATACTTATTCTTAACAGTAACCTTGTTCAACTGCCGGTAGTCAATACACATCCTCATCGAGCCATCTTTTTTCTTGACAAACAACACTGGGGCACCCCAAGGAGAAACACTAGGCCTGATGAAGCCTTTATTCAACAAATCCTGCAATTGATCCTTCAACTCCTTCAACTCTGGAGGGGCCATACGATACGACGGGGTAGAAATGGGCTAAATGCCCAGAGCCACCTCAATACAAAAGTCAATATCCTTGTCGGGTGGCATATCCGGTAGGTCAGCAAGGAATACCTATGGAAACTCACTAACGACGGGCACAAACTCCATAGAAGGAACCTCAGCACTAGAATCACAAACATAGGCCAAATATGCCAAACAACCCTTCTCGACCATGCACCGAGCCTTCATATATGAAACAGCTCTACCGGAAGAATGACTAGGAGTCCCTGTCCACTCCAAATGAGGTACTCCTGGCAAGGCCAAGGTCACTGTCTTGGCATGACAGTCTAGAATAGCATGGTAGGGAGATAGCCAATCCATCCCCAAAATAACATCAAAGTCGACCATATCAAGAAGCAAGAGATCTACCTGAGTCTCCAGACCACCAATAACCACTACGCATGAACGGTAGACTCGATCTACCACATAGGAGAATGTAGAACCCGGATCAAATAAAACTGAATCATCTCTGCTGCAAACTGAAACCATACCTGTAATGACTGCATCAGAGGCCTTAGCCTCAGGCCTGGCAGGAATATCATAGCATCGGGGCGGAGCCCCTCCAACCTGAACATCTCTGGATCTACCCACTGTGGACTGACCTCTACCTCTCATATCCTGCCCTCCACCTTTAACGGACTGGCCTCCACCTCTGGCACCTCGACCTCCACCCCTCACTGGCTGAGGGGGCGAGGGTGCACCTGGTGCGGGAATCATAGCACGGGAACCCTAATACTGAGAATCACCGGAACCTCGAGGGCAGAACCTGGAAATATGCCCCACACCACCACAAGTGAAGCAAGACCTCGGTTGCTGAGAATGGTGTCCCTGAAACTGCCCCGACGACCAGAATAACCACTATGGAAGCTCTGAATCAGCGGTGCACTGATATGAGCTGATGGTGCACTAATAGGAGCTGGTGGTGCACTGCGGGATACCTGAAGTGTCGACTGGTATGGCCTAGGAGGATGACAAAAGAATCCCTGCCTCTAGATGAGGCACCACTGAACCGGCCGAAATGACGAGGTCTCTTGTCCGACCCTTGACCACTGCCCTGTGATAAGACCATCTCAATACGCATGGCCACATCGACCGCATCCTGAAAAGAGATATCAGTACCTGTCTCTCTGGCCATCTGGAGTCTAATGGGCTGAGCTAGCCCCTCAATAACCCTCCTCACCATCTCTCGATCTGTGGGAAGTATCATTATAGAATGTCGGGCCAGAGTGATAAACCTGGTCTCATACTGTGTAACAGTCATAGATCCCTGCTGGAGACGCTCAAACAGCCTCCGAAGATCCTCCCTCTGAGTAACTGGAAGAAACTTCCACAAGAATAACTCAGAGAATTGAGCGCAAGTCAAAGGCGAAGACTCAGCTGGTCTGTTCAAACAGTAGTCCCTCCACCAAGTCTCGGCGGTACCAGAAAGACGGAATGTAGCAAAATCAACTCCATTGGACTCCACGATACCCATGTGTTCCGAAGAACCTCATAGCAACTGTCCAAGTAATCCTGGGGATCCTCTGATGGTGCACCAGTAAATGTAGTAGGAAATATCTTGGTAAACCGATCCAATCTCCACAAAGTGTCAGTAGACATAGCTGCCCCCTCAACTGCCTGTGCCACAAAACCCGACTGAGTTGCTCCAGCTGCCTAAGGTGCTGGAGTCTGGAGTCTGGAATTGAGAAGCTAGCTGCTCTGGTGTGCGGGTAGCATAAGTCTGGGCCCCTCCCCCAGCCTGAGAGACGGCTGGTGCAGTAGGAAGAAGACCAGCCTGAGCCACGCTCTCCATAAGGCCCACTAAGAGGACCAGAGCGTCCTGAAGAACCGGGGTGAGAATGAACCCCTCTGGGACCTGAGTTGGTCCGACTGGAACTGCACGGATCCTCAGAAACCTCCACCTGAGGATCCTCTACTGGGGTTGCTGCTTTGGGCTGAGCCCTGGCTCTGCATCGGCCTCTAGCACGGCCTCGACCTCTAGTAGGAGCTGCAACGGGAGGATCGGGATACTGATCGGTAGATGAGGAAGCACACCTTCTTTCCATTTGCGAGAGAATACAATAGAAACTCAGTTAGCATTTAGAACTCAAATCGCACGACAGAGAAGAAAAGATGTGAAGTTATTTCCTAACTTTGCAGCCTCTGGGGGATAAGTATAGACGTCTCCATACCGATCCCTCAGACTCTACCAACTTTGTCCGTGAATTGTGAGACCTAAGCAACCTAGAGCACTGATACCAAATTGTCACGACCCGAAATCCCACCTTCAGGCATGATGGCGTCTAACGTTGGACCCGCTAGACAAGCCAACATTCCAATTATTACATTTATATCTTTATTAAAGACAATTGAAATAACAGTGATAAACTAGAACAATTATAATTAGAAGTGCGGAAGATAAGAAATTCAACAACTTAAATAATAAATCTTACAAAAATTTCCTTAAGTACACCCCTAGAACTGGTCTCACAATCTCACGGACAGTCTAAGATTTACTAAAAATAAAAGTCTGAAATAAATGTGTACAATTGTCTTGGAAATACATGAAAAGAAAGATAAGGGAGGTGATGCCAAGGCCCGCGAACGTCTGCGGGACTACCTCAGTGTCGCCTGTGGACTGAAGGATACTCCCTCAATCAATTCCCACTGATTCCGACCCCGTATTCTGCACAACATAAAGAAGTGTAGGTGTAGCATCAGTACAACCGACCTCATGTACTGAGTAAGTGCCGAGCCTAACCTCGGCGAAGTAGTGACGAGGCTAGGACACGACAAATAACAGATACATGTACAGTCCAATAATGTAATAAAGAAGTAATGACAAGAAACAACAGATAAGCACAAAAATGGAGCTAACATGCTGGGGGAAAGGGGTAACAATTCACTGAAATGACAGAATGCGATAACCACTGAAATGTATAAATAACAGCAGGAATTAACAACTCAGAACAAGTAAATAAAAATAAACTGCATGGCATGTCCCCTCGTGCTATAACCTCACAAAAACACTCGGCACGGAATGTCCCCTCGTGCATAAATAAATAATCACACGGCACGGAATGTCCCCTCGTGCATAAATAAATAATCACTCGGCACGGAATGGCCCCTCATGCATGAATAAATAGAAAGGCAACAAACTAATAGGAAAATCAACAACAGTAACTTAAAATACATAGAAATCTTTCAACAAGAATACTACTGTCCCAGCATGGGACACAACTATAACCAATCTCACTCAGAGGTACAACTTAGCAAATGATCCTCAACCGAACGAATAATCAACATTATTCAAAATCATGAATTGCCCTCAGGTACATAACTTCCATAGTGACAACTACTTCATAACACAGAGAATATTAACAGAAATCACATATATATCATGAAATTCGTCTCAAGGGCATGCTAGACCACAACATATAGGCACTCGTCACCTCAGCTATACGTTGGACATGAATTATCACATACCAAATAAGACTCAATACCTATTCCCTCAAGCTAAGGTTAGGCCAAACACTTACCTCGACTCCTATGATCCAAATCAAGCCTCTAGCACCGCTTTTCCTTTCGAACCGGACTCCAAATCAATTGTATCTAGACATAATCGACTCAATAACATCAATAAATGCTAAACAATTCAATTCCAATGCTAAATTCTAGATTTCCCAACATTCTTCCCAAAAATCCAAAAATCGACCCCGGGCCCGCTTGGTCAAAACACGAGGTTCGGACCAAAACCCGATCACCCATTCACCCACGAGCCCGAATATATAATTTATTTTGAATCCGTCCCCAAAACAAGGTCAAATTCCCAATTAATCAAAAAGCCCTAACTCTACCCAAATCCCTAATTTTCTACCCTTAATCTCATGTTTTTAGGCCTAGAATCTAATGGGTATTGATAAAAATGGAAGAAAACAAGTCAAGGATTACTTACCTAAGAGGTTATGGTGAAGAAGTTCTTCAAACATCGCCCAAGAGGTGTGGAGAAGAAGGAGTTTGTGAAAAATGGTGAAATTCCCCTAATACATTCTGTTTTGAACTTAAAAATAACTGGGGGGATTTTGGTCTATGTGATCGCGAAGAAAGGAATGCGATCGCATAGCGGACTGGCTTCCTACACTACGCGATCGCGATGGGCACAATGCGGTCGCACAGAGGACCTGACCCCCACACTCCGCGATCACGAACAAGCAAATGCGATCGCACAACACACTACCCAGCCTGCCCTCCCAACTTTCCTATACTCCTATGCGGTCGCAGACCTGACTATGCGATCGCATAGTGCAACAGTCCTTCCCTCCCTACATTGTGCTATGCGATCGCGACTTAACTTATGCGATCGCATAATATTAAACACCAAACACCAACAAAATGCACTTTGCACCAGATATTTCTCTGTTTTTACACCCCGACACCTACCTGAAACTCACCCGAGCCCTCGCGGCTCCAAACCAAATATGCACACAACCTCAAAAATATTCTACGGACTTATTCGTGTAATCAAATCACCAAAATAACATCATAAACATCGAATTAAACCTGAAAATCAATGAAATTTCTCAAAACTTCAATTTTCCATTTATGATCCGAATCACGTCAAACTAAGTCCGTTTCTTACCAAATTTCACAGATAAAACATAATAGACATATTGAACTTGTTTCAGGCTTCGGAACCATAATACGGGCCCGGTATCACAGGTTTCACATCAAATCTCATTTTCAAAAACCTTTATATTTTTCAGAAATTAATTTTCTTCAAAACTTCATTTATCGGACTTGGCACCTCGGGCTTCGATTCCGGGCATAAGCCCAAGTCCCATATTTTCCTACGGACCCTCCGGGACCGTCAAATCACGGGTCCAGGTCCGTTTACCAAAAATGTTGACCAAAGTAAACTTTATTCAAATATTTATTATAAAATCATCATTTTATCAATTTTCCACATAACGGCTTCCCAGCTATGCGCCCGGGCTGCGCATGCAAATCAAGGTAAGATAAAAGGAGGCTTTCATGGCCTCGGAAGATAGATTTAGCTAAAAGTACACGGGATGACCCTTTTGGGTCATCACAACATCATGCCTTCACAACAGTATATAAGTCAAATCCTCTCCGTTAAAACCAAATTTTCAGTAAAAATCATTTGAAGATATTTTTCCAATAGTTTCAGAAGAGTTTCAATGAAGTTTAGAGTAAAAATGATGAAAATAATAAATATACCCTCGGGCAAAACATGTATCATAAACTGCCCCTCGGGTATAACGTCATTCAGAATCAGCCCCTCGGGCAACCTCACAATCACTCGTAATCAGCCCCTCGGGCACACCATGAATCAAGAACAACCCCTCCGGCAACATTATATCACTCACTCAGGGTACCCGCGCTTACTGGGGGTGTACAGACTCCAGAGGGGCTCCTACAACCCAAACGCTATAACAAGCCATCTCGTGGCATAATTGATCACGCTCAACTATGTCTAATAAAAGACTAAGCGGACGTCGCAAATATAATCCGGGGTATTATGCCCAGAGTCGATCCCACAGGGAATTTACGTATCAAGCAAGCTGTTAGAATACTCAACTGTCACTTGATGTTATTTAAATTACTAAAACTAAAGATTAACTACGCTAAGGTGTAAACAATTGTAATAAAGATCCAAGGTTATGGTTTCCCCCATCGGTGAATTTACTTCTCGGATACTTCATATAGCTTAATTAGTTGTCTCTATCAATCTTTAACACTCTATCTACCATGATAATTTACTAGACGCACTCTCTCAAGTTACGCTAGCTAGATTGCATTACAGTTCACTT